>JANTNU010000003.1:12353348-12366581 GCA_024752395.1 Erythroxylum havanense
TTTCCAAATAAGGAGTCTTCCTAATTAGGAAGACTCCCATAACTATGTACCCTAGCTCTATATAAGCATAGCAGTATTTGTACATCTTTTTTTTATCAACTGAATAAAAGCCAGTAGCTTTTACAAAAAGATAAGAGACAAACCCATTCTTAGAAAACAGAAGGGCAGTTATCCATGGCTCACCTTTCTATTAAAGAAGCAAGATAGTGAAGGAAAGAAAATTGAAACAACTGTAGTTAGATGAAACTAAGGCATTGATAAGTAAGTCGTGCGGTACATTTTGTAGTAAAAGATCATTGAATGCCTTTTTACAAGCACTTTATTCTGCAACTCAATTTGTCAGTTACGGGTCTTATCATGTGCCTGTGAACACATTTAGATCCACTTAGACAAACATCTGGATTTCCCTTAACCCAGCCTTGGCTTCAACTATAGGTAATGTAGCATAAGGATTCTCTCATCTTATCAGAATTAATTTTTGGGTCCCAGGGAGGGGTTAGGACAGCATTATCTGATCAAAACTTGATGACATTTTGAACAATCAGATTAAAAGATACGAATTATTTTAGCCTGTGGTACACAAAATATATGAGGAAGTAGTCAAAAACAATAAACCTAATGTAATCCACGTACACAAACAATAAAATTTCAATAGCGACCAGTACTACCCATATCATACCTTGGTAGGTCCTGAAGCATTTCCTTTGTAGACTTCCTTGCTAATCGAATGCTCTAAAATCTTCTTTGCCCAATCGGGTGGATTTCTTTCCAATGCCTCATAAACACACTTTCGGATCCTTGCTCCCACATTTGTCGGTAGCTTTCTTACAGGTTCCAGCACTTGTGCCCAATCAGGTATTTCCAGATCATTGATGGTAACATTTTTATTACCACCCAATGCATCTGGTTCATTGGCATCCATACACAGATTGTCATTTATGCATTTTGATGATCCAAAGATTTGCTTTGTAGCCTCTGCAAGCAGCTGAGGATCAGAACAATTAATGCACCATTATCCAATAAGCATTACGTAGACATCAAAATAAAAAGGTAAACCAAGAAAAGCAAAAAAATGACAAATGGAGCCTCACTCTGTGAAGAAACCAAAACTCAAGTATGAATTCTTTTGCCAAAAAGGGGCTTTAAATATATATGCAATGGCATATTCTGTGGCGTCCAAATTCAGAAATTATGACACAAATATACAAATGTATCAACCCTGGCATATTCAATTCATTGACAGAGCTAATTACGTTTCAAACATACAATTGCTCTTTGGTAGTTGACTTAGAAGCTCTTAGGACTTTCCATTTGAGGGTTAAACATGCAAGCAAATGGTAATCATACCTTCAAGGGTCCAACACAGAAATTCCAAGACCAGTTCTAGCTTGGATGCTTATTGATGTACTTGTTGTTTGTATAAATCCGTAAGTCCTAAGCTTGTACTGTTTTCTATCTATAACCACGCATTAGTCCAATTATCCTGCATGTCTTAAATTAATCATGTCCCTATGAGCCCATAAATTAATCCACCTACCCCATATTGTAAAGCATAAAAGAAAGGTGCTAGTCCACATGACCAATCCAAGGATGCTACAGTTAGAGCAATTTGGGTACAAAGTTGAATTTAATATCTTTACAATTATAGAAATAAAAATATAGATACGATGGAATACTCATAGCACAGCAAACTTGAAACTAAACCAAATTTAAGAATAGCATTTTGCACTTATAAATTAAGTACACCATGAACAGCTTGACCCTAGCTCAATAACTTGTTGCCACTTAATCACCAGCCAAATCAAGCAAAAGCTAGGGTTACATCACAATTTTAATTTGGCTGTAGAGACATGAAAAATTGCATGATGAAATTGGAAATCAATTGCAACTAGAATAAGTAGTTTGATGTGTCTTTTCTTTATCAATGTTAAGATTGAACTATAATGTTAGGGCTAAGTCAGGATTTGGCTATTTGGCATCAATCCCAATGGAATCAAGACAGTGAATTACATGAGAATCCATTGTATTTGGAATTGTACATATCATAAAACCTACAAGTTATATTTCAATACAATGCTACCTACAAATGGCAACTAGAATAAGCAATCAAATCTGTACATTTTTATTTACGCGTAAGTTTTTCCACACAACTATCCATTACGATAATACAAAAAGTCATGAAAAGAAATAGAGACCACAAAGTTTCACCATTCACCCAATGCCATGAAACTACAACCTAATTAAAGAGCACACATCATCATCCTCAACCGGGTAATTCATTTTGTAGGTTAACTTAAAAATCTATGTTAAGACCAAGAAAATAGTTAAGGCAGCTACCATGAATACCTATATTGGGATCAACATGCAACATTTATATTTTAGATATATGAGGAAAGATTTAAAAAAACGGAGAATTATTGTTACAAAAGCTAGGAAATGAAAGCCAATCTACCAGTGCATCTGCTTCCATTTCAGCAACTCCAAGAGGTGAACCCCCTAGTGCCCGAGTATCACCATGTAAACAACGCAACACTTTACAACCCTCACGGTTCAAAATTTCCACAGAATCAAGGTTACCCTCCATGGATGCAAGAGTCAATATGTATCTTCTAGCTAATTCTGGCCAAGTAAGTTCATTCATTGGAAGTAAATCAAGCATCATTTTCTTTGGAAAAATCAAGTTGTCTGAATCTTTTTTCCTCCTCTTCCTTGACTTAGATTCCCCAGTTTCAACAGAAGGATCTATAAGAGCTGACAGCTTGGATTGTAGCTCAGAAAGTAGTACTCTCAACAGTGAGCAGTGGGCTGTAGTCAAAATTTTACCAGCAGATAAGCTGTTCAATGATCCTTCTTCTTCTACCAATGCATGTTGACTTGTTGAAGGGCAAGAACTTCTTAGAGGGGAGGAGTAACAGCAGATGAGTTCCTCTTCAAGCTCCTCGAATGACAACTGTTTTTCCAGCCCCAAAACTTCAGAAAAGCGACAAAGTAACTCCCACGACTAAACATTTAAAAAAAGAAATAACCATATCATCAAAGATCAAAAACAGATCTGGAATATGATCACAAATTAAAGTCAATAGCCCATACCTGCAGAACGTCACCAATCAAATATGTCGGAATCCTTGAGCTCAAAGGCTTTCCAGGAGGAGAAGAAACCTTCCTAAATGGGTTGTCAGCCACCTGATTAATTTGGTTTCTACATCCACTGAACATATTATCTTTTTCTTTACCACCTTGTGCATCACTTTTCCTCTTAACTACTAGAAACCCATCCTCAACAGTTTGCAATTTTGAATTCTGAGTTCTATTGTTCAGTAACGTATAATCTGAACAGTAAACAATACCTGGGAGATGCTCTATTAGTTCTTGGACAAATTCTACATCCAGTCCAAACCTATCCTGGTTCAACCACTCCATCAATGTTTCACAACTAGCAATATGCTGATTATTGCATTGGATATATTGAGGAATATTCACAGGCCCAGATCTGTGACAAAACTTGGCCAATGAAATAGTATATTCAGTTGCTTCACTGTTCTCAACTCCACAGGGTGATTGCCACCAATATGCATTATGTGTGCAACAAAACTTGCATATACCATTTTGCAGGAACGACTGATGGCAAGCACTCACAAGATTTTCAGATACCTTTCTCCACACTGAAGACGATGATCTGCCTTCCACCATGAATTCACCAATATCATCAACTAGGATTTTATTATTGGGAACTAGTTTCCCTAGATTTTGAGAAGTAGAGTTGTTACTTCTTTGACAACAATCCGCAGACTGAAAGTTAGAGATTTCATTTGAATTAGTTCCAACATCAGAGAAAATATTAGAATCCAGAAGTGGAGGACTATTGTCTAAGAACATTGTGTGAACATTCATATCCTCTTCATTATCTGCAGCCAATGTGGCATCAAGTTTGTTGTCAACAATGGTAGAATCCGGCCTGTATAATAGGGTTGACCCAATTGGAATAGACTGAGCAGAACATGGATATCGTTGGACCCTAAAAATTGGACCTGAATTTCCTCCATCTAAGACTTCACACACAAAAAGAGATCCAGTAATCTTATCATGCCAACAGGACTTGTAACCCACAGGCCAGACCTGGTTGGTGTTATGATAGAAGGGTCGTGGATCAATCTTCCCAAGTGAAAGAATGAAAAAATCTTCGAACTGGACTGGAAATCCATTCTGGAATTGCAAATAATATCTTAGTTTTTACAGCATGGTCATACATCAAATTCAAAATATACAAAGATAGTCTGGTGTTTCTAACAACGTGAGAACATATGGGATAAAAGAAAATGTTTACACTGCTCTCAAATTAATAAATGCATGCATGCTGACCTTCAATGGAGAGGAGTCAGAGATACCAGTTTCCTTTGAGCTAACTGCCATGACTCGTGAATCACTTCTAGGCACAAAGGCATCAACATCACGGCTCTCTATTCCAAACGATAAACTCCCAGCCAAACTGCTCTTCAGATTTTCTTGACGTTCTTGAAAGTCCTTGGTTTTTGAAAAAATTAAGGACTCCTTTCTTCTCTGAACATGCCACCTGTTCTGTATCAAAGCAAATCTATCACTCCTGTCCTGAGGTACAAAATTATGGCTATTCCAGAGCAACTCAAGATCGTAAGCAACATCAGATACTGACTCAAACTTATTTCCGTCAGGTGAACAGTAAACTGCAGTTCACTTCTCCTCTGACAGTAAAAGAATTCCACACCCCAGCTATCTTCCAGTACATCATGACTATGTAAAACTAATTCTTTCAAAGAGAGCAAAACCTTTATAAAGTCTAATCATCTTCCCCAAAACTACAAATCATAACATGTCATGGGGGCACTAAATGATAAGCCAATGGTAGAATATCAAACACAGCGTGGTTTCTACAAATCAGAAAAGATGAAAGAAGTAATTGTCTCAGGACCATATTTTGAGCAGTGACATGATACATATACAAACCCCATCCACCCACCTCGACAACACCCTAGGATACTTGAAAACCCTTATAAGCATGAGATGATAGACTAATTGAATTTACTTAGCACAGCTACCAAAGAAAACAACTCAACTATAAATTGAATTAACTGCCAGATCCAATTACTCTCAGTCTGATGTTTATATAAGCATTAAAAATAAATGTGCATTCACTTCTCATTAAGGGTTTCTATATAGATATGTGATTAAACTCTTCACAATAATTTTGTTCAATAAACAATGCTGGATTGTGAAGGCCCTAAAACAAAACAACAACCACAGCTGCTTCCAACTGAATATTTGCAAGTTATATGCATACATGATTGTTCACATTAGTTACAAAGAACATCAAGAAAAAGTTTTTTATCTCATATAAACCTATCTTTTTGAACTGACAGGCCGGGATTTCATCAAGGAAAAATTTGGATACACTAAATATAGTTACATATGTACAATGTGAAACGGGGTTGTAAAATTAATTCCTGCATAGATTCTCAATTAATTTATCCCCTAAACCCAAGTAATATGCAAACCCTCTAATTCAAGCAACCGAATTGCCCCATAAAAACTATGAAACAACGATCCAAATTGATCCATAAATTTGGTCAATTAGTTGTTTTCAGCCAGTGATTTGTGCGGACAACCTGAAGCTGAGTTCAATTATAACTATTGCTTACTCCAAAAACCAGGGGCACAAACAAGAAAGTTTTGTGTTTCACTTTTCTGGCAAGTTTTTAAGTGTAGTAATAATAAAGAACTAACATGCATCGTAAAACTAAAATCCTCGAGCAAAATAACAACTTTTCGAGGCAAAAGGAAAAAGAAAAAGAAAAAGAAGAATCATAACAACATAATATCAAAATTAAACAAGTTAAAAAGAGTATATTAGTGAGTTACTATAATTAAACCAATTTTTCAAATGAAATTAAAGATTATTTAACAAAAAAAAACAAAAAAAAAGAAAAGAATAACCAACCCGTTGTTGGTTATTACTCACCAATTCACTACCATCTTCTCCCTCTGCGTCGCTGGGCAACGCATTCATGTCCAAAAGCACACCTTTGCCTTTACCTTTACCGCCTCCCTCTCCGGAAACTCCCGAAGTTGCATCATTTCCTTCCACCGCAACCTCTCGAGGAGAGCAAATAGGCGGCTCATTAAGATCAATGTCGAAAGCCGTCGAACGGCCTCCCTCAAAACTGCCGTTGAGGTCCATCTACCCCCCGTCAAACAACAGATTCCAGCGCCAAGTTGGAATTCCGACTGCGAAACCTCACGAGCATTATAGTATAGTGACTTGCAGGGCCGAGTTCGAGAGCCGCAGGATCGAAGTTCTCAAAACGACACAACCGCCGCGGACCACAGAATGAGCGAGAGAGGAAAAGGTTTAGATGAGAAGTGAGAATAGTTTTGAAAGATTTGGATTGTGTTTGTGTAGAATCGAAGCTGAAAGGCTACGGGGATGGTGGGTCTCTCTCTCGGGACTCGCGAAAGAAGTCGAAGACGTTGTGCGAAAAGACAGAAGTGGACCCCGAGATATTAGATATACGGCGGCGTTTGGGTGGTGTTTGCAAGTAAACAATTTGCTGCTACTACGACAAATGGTCAATGGCCATTGGGGGCTAAAACGGGTGTTTCTCAAATTGAGGGGCAATGTAAGCAAACAACAGATGTGGGTGGGTCTGTTCTGTCTCTCTCCTCGTGACTGGTACCTGTCCTGAACCATGTTTCTCTGCCAAACGTTTAGATTTAGTACGTGACTTAACGTGCAGGTACAGTATCCCCAGAACAACCTAAATTCTATAACACTATTGTAGTTGTAACTTGTAAGCATAACCCTATTTTATTTTTGGTCAGGAGAAAAAGGAAAACTAAGCTGAGACTGCGAGAATCTATTCCTATTCCAAGGCTTTAGCTCTGCATCATTAAAAGCGTGTAAGACGCGATTGGACAGTGATAGATCGGCATATATACAGGGAGAGTAACCGTTGTATAGACTGATTAGCGCATTATATTAAGAACTTTACGCTAGATCCTATTTTTTTTGATCGTCCACCCGTCAGGTGTCATGTTTTCCTTTTAGCAGATGTGCCGAGAGTGTGTTTTCCGCACCTTATCGTGTAATTGAATGTTGTTCCTTTTTTATAAAAAAAAAAAGGCGTGTAAGAAACGGCGGCACTTATACCGTCCGTAACAACAGGTGGCGCTTGGGAGAACATACGTTACTAGGTAGTGGCTCAAGGAATCTGCAACCGTCCCGAAAGATAAGACATTGCGTGTCTTTCACGGTTTAATCCAGTTTGTTTTTGACTGCCTTTTATCTTGGCCACCGACAGCTAGTGAATGTTTTTGCAAGAGCGGACATGGCAGTCAAGAATGGAACTGGACAAGTATTTAACATATCTATGTTGACTGACTAGTAACCCCGGGAGTACCCCGGGAGTAGACCCGGTGAGCGTCAATTATGAGAGTTGAGTTTATGTATTGCCAATCTGATTGTCAGTTGTCACATACAATACGTTATTATTGACCGCTGTTTGAGATTCCCCCGTGCTCAGGTTAGGAATGATTGGGCTATATGGTTAAGAAGTCCAATTCGTTATTATTGACCGTTGATTGAAATTCCCCTCTGCTCAGGTTAGGAATGATTGGGCTATATGCTTAAGAAGTCCAAGCCCATAACCAGAAGATTTTCCACGAAATTCAGAACATTTAATGCACACCACAGACAGCATATAATCAACCAGCCCCGCAGCAGAAAAAGTTCCAAGAATCTGGGAGTGTAATCACAATTAATATATACTAGGACACAAAAGATTTACATTCCAACCCCAATCAGACATGTGGGTCTCTGCAGTGCCTGCACTCAGTGGTTAGTTGGTGCTAAGGGATTCTTCAACTCTTGAGCAGGTTGGTGAAATCTCAAATAACCCAAAACCAAGCTACAACCGATCCAAGTGCCAAACCAACAACTAGGAATAGTACAATGACAATCCCAGCAGTCTCTGCATTTTGTAGCTGGACAGATTTGGGAGCCAAGATCATCAAAACACTAGTCAGGTAACCATTAGTGAGGCCCAAAAGGCATGTTAGTATTGTCACTGGTATCTCCGTGCGGAAGAATTTTGGACCATGTATGCAACCTAAGAAAAGGGGATAAAAGAGCAATCTCGCTACACACCCACCAATGGCAACTTTATCATTCTCAAGGAGGTAAACTGCAGTCAAAGACTTGCCAACAAGGTCAAATACATTGTAGCTAGTTATGAGAAGGATCGAATACCAATCCTTCAGAATTGCAGAGTGCACATCCTCTGTCACATACCCCGGAAATATCGATAATGTCACCACGTATATGAGGACGACTCCAATCCCATACCATTTGACAGTCCCCACAATTTCCCACAATGTTGATCTCCAGCGAGCACCCGTCAGGGAGCCTTTCTCATCTTTTCCCTCATTGACAGCCACAGTTTTCAAATCTGTATAGTACCTAATGACTGGTAGTCTATGAGCCAGGTTGTAGAAAACTATGCATATAGCCATAACAACTATCCCAACAGCAAAATAAAGGTTTGCACTTTGTCTCAGGCCATGTGCATCTTGCGTATATACAGCTTTGGTTAAGATCCTAAGAAATGAAACCAGGACACCTGCATTCAGGAACTTTAAAAGTTACAATCACATAAAAAATTTCTCCACCCTATCGATTAAACACGAATAAACTAATTTTATGTGATGCAACAGATGAAAAGCAAACCTTTCATACATCATGGACAACTGCTCAGCTCTACAAGCAGAACACAGAAGTCTCTTTAAATAGGTTAACTAGGTTACTTTGACGACCATCCAATTATTTTGAAACAAGCATCGGTTACACAATGGGATTACAGCCATCCTAAAGTAGTGGGAAGTATCAAATACCCTAGAACTTAAACTGTCTATCCAACTCAGTAACACAAAAAGCTCCAAACACTAAGCCACATCCATTAAAGAAGACAATTCAAGTGAAAGCAAAGAACTATCAGATTACCAGAACCAGCAGTGCCAGCAACAATAGCCTGCATATACCGCTTCGGCAACTCTCCGGCAGCCCCAACAAGCCCACCTTGAACAAGCGCATCCGCCACACCCGAAAGAGCCACGGCCGTGACGGTCACATAAAACCCATCATACAACCCGACCCGGCCCTTTATATAGACCGCATCCATAATCGGAACCACAAGCAAAGACACAACGAACAACGCAAGACCAGCATTAATTCTAACATAAGCATCAGATCTGTGAGCGTAGAACACGATAACCACCAAACATAGGAGACCCACAAGCATGTACGAAACGGCGAAGATGCGGTCGACGGAGACCCCAGGGTATATGTAGGAGAAATAATCAACGGCTGTGATAAACGCGTTCCAGGGTAAAAGGAAGCCGAGGCCGAGAGTGAAGTAGATGATGTAGGCCAAGTGGAACGCGTCTTCTGGGATTTTCCGGAGAGGCTCAATGGCGGGGTCGTCAGTGGAGGCCCGGAGGAGGAGAGAGGATTCGGTGTCCGGTCTCCATTGATCGGAGCTTTGGTCGGTGACAACCATCGGAAAAGTTTAGGTATGGACTGGTTGAGAGATGAATATTTAAGTAGCAACTACTTGAATATTTAATGTTTAATATGTAACGTTTTTGCCGTGAAAGATAATATTTAATGTTTAATATGACAAGCGTGTTTTTAAAAACTAAATATGTTTGAAGAATCCATCCTATAAAAGTAATATTTATTACTGCTAATTTATCAATCGAATCACCTAAATTAGTGACTAATGATTATCAATTCATGCCAGCAAACATTTAGCATTATCAGTATATGGCAGGTCGGTTCTTTATGTGAAGCTATTGCTGTTCATGGACCTGGGAAGTTATACATTTTTTTTTTTGGGTAAATTAGATAAAAACTAAAAAAGGCTAGCCTCGATAAAAAGCAACTCCATAAGGATCTGCCTGTAATAAACAACCAATACTCGAAGGAGGTCTATTCCAAATTCAAAGATCCACCGAGAAACCAGAACCTAGGCGAGCAAGAAAGTCTGCACACTAATTTTCTTCACAAAAGGAGTGGGAAAATTTATAGTTAATGCTACAGTCAAGCAAAGATCAAATATCGCGAATAATATGAACATGAGGATGAAAATCAATCGAGGCTTAATGGTGAGCTACAACCCTTAGGGTTTCTAAAGAATCAGACTTGATATCTAAATATTCACAATCAAGGCAAATTGTCAAATCAATGCCAGATCGAATTGCCCATAATTCGGCAATTATATTAGAGGTTACACCAATAAAGGAAGAAAACTCAATAATCCAAGTTCCAACATAGTCTCAAATTAAGCCCCCAATATCAGCATTACCTGGATTACCCCAAGAACTACCATCTATATTAACCAAAAGAGAACGAACTTGAGCAATTTGATAGTGAATAGATGTCCCCTTATGCTCAATAACAACTTTATAACGAGTTTTCAAAATAATCTAAGCCACACAGATAAATAACCAAACTGTCTTCTCATTATTAACTTGCGAATAGTGTAAAGAAAGCCAAGAAAATAAGTCAAGGTCAAAAAAATTCTGGTCATCAAAAGACGATATGAAGTGCAACCAAATGGGTTTGGAATGAACACAGTCCCGCAAAGCATGCAAAGTTGTCTCAATAACAGAACCACAACGATAACAAATTGGAGACTCACATAACCCACGGGCATACCAATTAGCATTAGTGAGGAGGCTATACCAAATTGCAAGCCATAAGAAAAACTTGTGTTTTTCAGCCACTTTCAACTTTCAAATCCAATTCCAACCAAACTCCCTGCCAATGGACGGGACATAAATGATGAAATCATAACCCGAACGAGCAGTATAAATGTCAGTCGGATTACGAGACCATATAAGCTTATCTTAAGCAGTATGAGCAATAGGCAAATGAACAATAAGGATATTTACAATAATATCCGGGGATACAACCCCATTAAGAATATCTAGATTCCAAGCCTCTGACGGAGAGATGGGGTTACTCACCCTTAGATCACAAACATACTCAGGAACTTGAGGAATATACAAGGAAAGTCTATCCTCCATACACCAGAAGTCATCCCAAACAGAAATATTAGCCTCATTTCCGACACACCACTTACCCACTCTGGAATAAGAATAACCTTTCATGATATCCTTCCAACAACCAGATGCAGACCTACGGGGAATGTGAGTAAATATCACCATCATTAAGATACTTGGGTTTAAGGACTTTAGTCCAAAGCCCATCATCACCATAAATAGGTCCCAGCTTAGCTTGTCGATTAAAGCAATATTATTATCTCTAGCTTGACGAATTCCTAAACCACCACATTTTTTTGGAGCAATGACGGTATCCCAATCAAGTAATTGAACCCCTCGTTGATTTTCCTTATGACCCCATAGGAAGCCTCTAGCCAGCTTATCCACTTCATCACAAACAGATCTTGGAAGGTAGGTCCATTGCATAGCGTAAAGTGGGATAGTTGAGACTGTGTTGTAGACCAAAGTAGCACGTCCTACTCGGTTTAAAAGCTTGGATTTCCAACCAGATAATTTGGATCAAATTTTATCAATAATACCCCTAAAATCTTGCTTCCCCACATGACTAGTAGCAAGAGACACGCCCAAATAAATGCCAAGGTTCTAAGACAAAGGTATGTCGAGAGCAACTTTAATTCTATATCGACTGCGTCTACTGACACAAGGCGAGACATAAGCCTTGGATTTAGAGTTATTAACAACCATACCCGACACACGACAAAAATCACCCAAGGTAATTCTCATAGCCCGCGCTTGACTAAAGGACGCTTCAGCAATAAGAATAACATCATCGGCAAATAGTAAGTGGGAAATTATAGGGCTACAGGTAGGAACAAGAACAGGTTTCCATTGACCAGTGGATACCTTGTTTTTAATAACTAAAGATCATGTCTCCATGCACAACAAAAACAAGTTAGGAGAAAGGGGATCACCTAGCCGAAGGCCCCTGCATGGTTTAAAAGGGTCCAATCTTTTTCCATTCCAAACAAGAGAGAGACAAACTTGAAACACAATTCATGATAAGCTCCACATATATCTCTGGAAAGCCCAAATCAATTAAAGTTTGTCATAAGAAATGCCAATCCGCTCTATCATAAGCTTTAGCCAGATCTATCTTAACAACCATGCCACCAGAAGAGCCTCATTGACAGAAAGAATAGAGCAATTCCTGGACAATAACAATATTACCAGCTACCTTTCTGCCTGGGATGAAGCTCGCCTAAACCAGATTGATAATATCATCAAGGATAGGACGAATTTTGTTAACAATCACCCTTGTAAGGATTTTATAAATGACATTACAAAGGCTAATAGATCTGAACCGGTGGACTACAGTGGGATTTTCTTCCTTAGGGATAAAAACAATCAGAGTATCAACAATTTTAGTAGGGATGGAACCAATGCAAAAAACCTATCTCACCATATTGACCACCGATGGTGAGATATCCTGCGAAAAGGACTGATAAAAGATTGGCAGGAGTCCATCAAGCCCAGGACTCTTATAAGGTTTCATACTCTTAGGAGCAACATAGACCTCTTCATTAGATATAGGCAACATTATCATGTCCCGATAAGACTGAGAAATGGTATAATTAGGAGCTATGTTCTTATTTAAATTGACCTTCTCTAACAAAGCAGATCATTAAAGGATGAACCCCTTTATGGTAGTTGGATCAGAAGACCACTCCCCAGTTCAAAGATGAATTCTTTTGATGCGATTACGCTTCCTACATATGAGAGTTGTTGCATGAAAAAACTTAAAAGCTCGGTCCCCAACTTAAAGTCATTGAACTCGTAATTTTTAAAACCAAAGCATTTCTTCCTTATTCAAAATTGTTTGATATTTCATATTTAATGTTTGTTCCAAATCAATGAGAAATTGAGAGTGATGTCTACTGAGATAGTCTTAAATTCCCTTCAGCATGGCAAGTAACAAACATTTCTTATGAAAAATGTTTCTAAAGACATTGGAATTAAATTTCTTGGAAGCAGTAACAACCGAATCAATAGCGTCAACTACTGAGTCCTAAAATGGATGGAAATGTAGCGTCCCCTTACCGTAGAATATACACCGGGACGCCCGTAGGTCGTACCGATGTATAACCTACGATGAGGGTGCACTACGATTCGATCATTTCTATA
>JANTNU010000003.1:12381536-12393074 GCA_024752395.1 Erythroxylum havanense
ATAGAGAATAATAATGTTATCAATGTCTAGTGTCATTGATGGATTTGTTGTTGAGTTATTTTTTTAATCTAATAGAAGGTACATATCATAAAAATAGAGGAAACTCTGCCAAATTTTTTGTAAATTGTAGTTTACTTATAACAATTTATTCTGATGCAGGAAAAGTCTCTGAGTAGGAAGCCTACACAACGCTAGCCCTTTTTGTACACTCACACCAAAAAATATGATGATGTGACCATCGTCAACACCTTATGCAGACAACTTCATATATGTAAAACCTATACTTTAATATTAATTCTTAAAAATTATCATTCATTAACACAAACAATTATAAAGATAGGACCAAATATAATAAAACATTGAACAAAAATCTCAAAATTCTGAAACTGTTGATAAGAATTAGGCATATTTGGATGCAGTTGGTGGTAGAGACCGCCGTATAAGGATATTTAGCTTAGGTTAATTTGCAAACACATGTTATTTGCAATCCTCCACATCTTCTACAGCTGAATCCAGTAGGCAGTTCGCATCAAATAAGAGAGTCGTTCAGCTTGAGAACACAGTAGAAAGGCTGATAAAGTGCATAACCTAATTCCGTAATGAGGTAGACGAGTGGAAGGGAGGGACATGACCTCACCACAGCAGTCAGAACATCCGCCTTCACCACCTACATAGCTTTTGGATAAGTGAATGTATTTGATAGTCTGCTACTCTTAAGTTTTTACATTAATTCTTAATTTATAGTTATTTTCAAGATACTTATTCGTGTACATTATAATATTTTTATTATATTACTAATCAAAATAATGTTTACTTTATATTTATCAATTAATATTATATTATTTACAGAAATTAAATATACAAAAAAATCAAAACATTATAAATAGAAAATTCGGGTAGAAAGTGAGAAATGATAGTTGAAATTTATCATAGCTATATTTCCGGACAGAATTACAATATTCTATCGGTAAAAATTTTGCGACAGATAATGCTTTCTGTCGGTGAATTTACTGACGGTACCATAAATTCATCAACAGAAACCATTATCTGTCGCAAAATTTTTACCGATAGAATATTGTAATTCTGTCCGGAAATATAGCTATGATAAATTTCAACTATCATTTCTCACTTTCTCTGTCAGTAAATTCACCGATTGAATATTGTAAATCCGTCGCTAAATTTATCGATGGATATATAACATTTCATCATTAAATTTACTTACGGATTTCTATTTCCGTTGTTAAAATTTATCTACAGCCGTTTCTCCGAAGATTTTTTCTATCGATAATTTCCATCTCTAATATTGTTTTCCGACAAAAAATCGTTATTCTCTGTCGATCATTTCTCTTGCTAGAACCTATTTTTCTTGTAGTGTTTCAATGATTACTTGACGATGATATAGACGAGCGATCACGAGCAATGAATACTTAATGATTAATCATACAAATAGTATGACTATGATATAGACGAGTACACATGAGTTATGAATACTTATGATTAAACAGTGTATGAATGAAACACCAGGGGAAGTGAAAGAAGATGTAATAGCTAAGGTCAGAAGGCGATGCATTGGAATCAGCAGCCGGCAGGTTTGACGTTTTCACCAGAACATATGTGTTTGTCTCGACCCCTAAATTACAGAAAAACATGATTAGCCAGCGTTGAAAATGCCATGAATGTATCGCGCCTCATAGCTTTCCTTTTGTCAACTTTCAATAACTAATTTTATCTTGGCAACAAACGCCCGCCTACTCCAAGTGTCGTCTGCATCGCTCTTTCCTCCAAGAAGGAACTTGATAAGAAGTTTTAAGTTTTCACACCACTTGAAAGCCATATGTCTCCTGGACGTTTCCAGTTATCATGGGAAGTGCAAGATACCCTTTCCTTCTCCTTCACTTTTATGACCATATATATTTACTTGTCAAACTGTCTCTGGTTGGCCTTTTCCATTGAAGACTTATTCTGCAAGCCGGCTTATAATCTTATTCTTCTTAGAACTGAAACACTTATTCTAACGTCGCAGTTTCTCGTCTTCAGAATGTTCAATGTTCTAATATTTTCTCCTTATATTCAAAGCAGTTTGTCACGAAATTTCCGATTCCAGTGATGTAAGTTTGACTATTTGAGATCCTTCTTAGGAGATAGAGGACAGGAGAGAATCCATTGTTTCGCAGATTGAATGTTTCACGTTAGATTCTTCTGTAATCTTTGTAAATTGTATTAGATAGAGAGGCAAGGTCATTTTAATACATTCCACTCTATCCTTAAATCAGAATGTCCTGAACGGAACCAACTTACATGGCTAAACCTGTCCTGAATTTCTTCATGTCAACAAAGCTGAAGTGTATTACACTTCTCTTGTACATCGCTTCTGTGTTTGTTTTCTGTATATTACCGGATTTTGTATCTTCCCAGTTTGTTGACACAAGTTGTATCCTTGATATTCAACTCTCTTCATCTGCAAATAGCTCAAATTATGGTGGAGGCAACTGGGGTGGCTTTATTGAGAGCGGTCAGTGTGAAGATGTTTTTGATGAATACTTGTACGCATTGGGAAAGAGGGCCAAGCAGACTAGCATAGTATTCTTGAATTCGACAGAACAAAAGAATTGCTTGCTTTCATTGGAAACTGCTAAGAATGATGTTTTGAACTGTGGCATTCAGAAACTAACAAGTGGAGATGATGCCTGCTCCAGCTATACCACAATGGATGTTTCTAATAAACTAGGAGGTCAATTGAAGAATTTAGGTACAGCTTGTAGCCTTACAGAATCCAAGGGCATTTCCGATCAGCGTTGCAAATCATGTTTGAGGACATGGGAGGAGATCGGCACATCATCAGAAAAGGAGTTGAACTCAAGCTATGAAGCTGGCATCTGCAGGTTCGCAGCTTTGGTAACATTGACAAGCAGTCTAATTGACGATAGAGAAAGGCTACAGAAAATTTACAAATGCCTGGCCAAACAGAATCTTAACGAAGGTAATGTAGTTTCGAATGCTACAAACATCAACACGTTTTCTTCGTTAGCAATTCTACTATATTTGTCTGTTCTTTCTTGTTCTTCTCTTTGTTTTACCAGGTTGATCCATACAATTCAGCCAAAAACGCCAATGGTACTAACTCTGGTTAATGTATTTATTTCTTTCCCAGCAATGGAGCTCTCAGACAAAGGTAGCAATGGTATTAGCAGGAGTAAAGGTGAACTTACCAACAAGAATCACGATTTCTGTTGAACTTTTAATGCCTGACTACTTCCACTCTCATATATAACTCCTGTACTCGTTGGCAAAAAGAATAAAGATATGTTCACATTCTTTATCTGATCAACTTTCTTGATGGCAGCAGGTATGGTTTTCATAGTCATTGGTGTAGTTGGAATTCTGGCAATGGTCTTCATCGTATTTTTGCTATTGTTTTACAAAAGATGGATGCACAAAGTTCGGTCAGTCAGGAGAAAAGGTACTTTCTGATGACCAGTTAAATCCTAATTACAAGGATATGTAAGATTACAGCTTTTAATTGTTCTTGTTGCTTTATTTGACAGCACCATTTGCTTCAAAGTACTCGGACGTCAGATTTCTCAAATTTTCACTTCAGGAAATTTACTCGGCCACAAACAGATTAAATTCTTCACATTACGTAGGCCAAGGCGTGGCCGGTAAGGATTCTGCATGATGAAGTCTACTTTGATTGGTTAACCTGAAAGAGAAACAAGATTGCACAGATAGATCTTCTTTTGTCATTCTTTTGCAGGAAAGGTTTACAAAGGTATACTGTCAAATGGGGAGCATGTTGCAGTTAAGCACATAATCGACGATGGACATTTAGAAACGTTCTTCAGGGAAGTTACAAGTCTATCTCAAGTTAGGCATCCAAATCTTGTAGATTTGATTGGATTTTGTTGTCTGAAAGAAGAATGTTACCTGGTTTATGAGCTATGCCACAATGGCAATCTATCAGAGTGGCTATACGGTAGCCTTCTTTTCTTCCATTCTTAAACATTTCCTTTGCCAGTTTCATTACATGGAGAGCCAGTTAATAATGTGAATGAACAACACAACAGGGAAGAAGGGGGTTCTTTCTTGGATCCAAAGACTTGAAATTGCAGTTGATTGTGCCAGAGGTCTCTGGTTTCTCCACAACTACCCAGAAGGTTGTATTGTTCACCGTGACATTAAGGTAGAGGGTGCACCTGAGCATATATATATCTACATTAGGATATCTCTGATCTGCTTTTGCATTGACAGCCCACCAACATTCTCTTAACTGCTGAATTTCATGCAAAGCTCTCAGACTTTGGGTTATCAAAAGTAATGGATTTGGGTCAGTCTTTTGTAAGCTCAGAAGTGAGAGGTACATTTGGTTATGTTGATCCCGAATATCAAAGAAACCGCCACGTCAATGCTAAAGGGGACGTTTACAGTTTTGGGATTGTGCTACTGCAATTGCTCTCAGGACAGAAGGTTTTCAATCTGAACAGCAACGGTCCAACACAGCTACGTAAGCTGGTAAGAATCAAATGAACAATCAATAATCAGTCTCTGCACTAGGCTTGTCCGTGGATTACCAATTGTCCCTGATACATTTCTCCATTTCGCAGGCTAAATTTCTTGCAAGGGTTGGTAATATGATAGAATTTGCAGATCCTAAACTTAACGGGGAGTACTCGGTGGAAGCTTTTGACCAGGTACTGAAGCTAGCCTTGTCATGTACAGGGCCTAAATCAGAAAGGCCATCGATGGAGCAAGTGGCACTGAAATTAGAGGACGCTCTCGACATCTCAATTCAAGTTGATAATTCATTTACTTGTGGTCAAGCATCAATCTCGGATTACTCTGAAACAAGCAGTATTGTAAGTGTAAGATAACAGACTGTTTGTTTTAGTTGCAAATCACGAAGAGGAGGGTCTCTTCCGAGTTATGCCATGTCCACATTGTTAACAACTCCTTGCGCAAACCAATGCGTCACCTTCTACTTTTTTTTTCTTCCAATTTTTATGATACCATTATTCTGTTATTCGCGCTCTAAAACGTAGTTTTATAATTCATATATCACAAAGGCTAGGTTGCAACGAGTCCAGATTTTTTTGTCTAATTTTATGATGTTTTATTTTGTTTAGTGAATCTCATCCATTTATTTATGTGAGTTCAACGTGAATTTCGTATAAATAAATTGCTGAAATTTACTGAACATACCATAAAATTAGACAACAAATTTTGTCTCGACTGCGACAGCAACACCCCTCGGGAATCTCCACAACTACTTTCTTTGTTGTTTTCCTTTGTTTTTTTTTTTTTTTGTTACACTTTATTCGTTGTGCTTAAATTTCTATTTTCTTCCTTGCAAGTTGTTTGGATGTTTTGTCAGTTGTTCTGTTTAACTTGCTGGAACAGGACAGGATGGACAAGAAATTCTACGTTAACGCTACTGTACCCGTACCAGATTTTTAATGTGCTCTACCTCTTCGTCAACATCAGTCCTGCTTTTATTGGAGACTGTCATGTCTAAACGTCTCAGATCCAGCTGCGACGTTTCTGGCAAATCAAATCATTTCATTACGTTTTTAATGAGGAAAAGCAATCCTCCAATCTAATCACCACCAAACTTGGCCTTTAATCATAGAATAGACAGATCAAATCAAAATTTCTTTGTTTTTTTTTGTTAATTTTATTTAATTTTTTAAAAAATTAAAATGAATAACTATTTTAGAGAAAGCTTGGACCAACTGCTAAAAATTACAAGGAAAAGCATTTGTATATTGATGAATCTCTTATGACTTTCATAAAGTAAGAAGCTTTATGCATTAGATACATTGGCTTGATTTAAGAGAATTTTCACATATTTTAAGTAAAATAATTTACTTTTTTAAAAAATGTTTTTAAAATTTTGTAATATCATAAAATTCTTTTTAAGTAATTTACAGAAATAAAAAATTAAAATTATTAAAATCACAAAAAAGGGTAATGAACTGCTAAATGTAGTTATATTAGAGTTGATGGTTATTGTCATAAACATTAATCTTTATATCATAAGATGCAAGAGTAGTGAATTATCATGCTTAATGTCATTAAATTTTGGCCATCGCTCAACCAAAATTTTCATATGGTCATTTTAGGAAAAGGGTTCACATCAAAGATGAACAGGCTACAGCTACTCAAGAATCGATAATAAACCTGTCCAGAAAGAAACCTGTGAAATGAAAGTCTGAAAACGAGTCGAATAAATGCCAGAATAGACGCTCTCGTATCGCATGCAAGAAGATCGTGGAGGAGCCATATTCCCATGTCAACTGGAAAGAAAAGGACATGAAATAAACGAATCCATCGCGCTTGCGCAAAGACCCTGGAATGGTTAAATCTTTCCATATCAACCTCTCCAATCCCATCAAGAGGCCAATAAAATGTTCAACTTCAAGATCTACCGTGGACCACAACTAAAAGGAAGTGGCAAAGTTCAAAATCCAAATGTCCTCTATGGAAGAAGGAAACTCTGTCACTGTCAATTTCACGGTCCTAACTTTTAAACAGACCCACGAGCTCTGCGACAAGCCTGTGGAGCTACCCCCACATGAACTTGATTTCGTTGTTATTAAGATCCGGGGCAGTAACTAAGAAAGAGGTATCCAGCTGGTGAACAACTAAGCAGAAGATTCTGACCCTGCTCCACTATAAGTACCCGTCAAAAATCTGCATATTTTATACACCTTTTTTGAGTATCCTCCTTCCCCAATCTAGTGAAGACAGAAATGGCATTTTCCCAAGAAAACATAGTATTGGGTGTCTTGTTGCTCTACATGAGCTTAGGGGTTTACTCACATAACAAATACTACACACCTCCTAACGTTGCACGTTTGACCGATCTTTTTCCTCATGTATCCATCAGTGAAAGGTTCTCTACGTCTTATGGAGCATCAAATGTTAAGATACTGAGTAATGGCTCTTTCGCCACTCTTGCTCTCGACAAAAAGTCAGGTACTTTATTGATCGGTTTACTTGAAAAGAACCAGCTTCAAAATCACTCAGTTTCATGATTCTCATGTCTGTTTTGCAGGCTCTGGATTGGCCTCTCGGAGCAAGTATTACTATGGATTCTTTAGTGCTGCAATAAAGCTACCTGTTGGTTTAACCTCTGGAGTCGTAGTAGCCTTTTATGTAAGCTCTGCTTCTGCATTTAAATGTTTTTTGCACGCTCAAAATTAGCAATCTTCATTTGTCCATATATGATCTTTTCTGTTTGATATTATCAAGCTAAGTTTACATAAAGAAGCTGAAATCTTTACGCTTTCGATATTAAAAGAACTTGCAAGGAGTTTAAACCAATAATTTGATGTGCGGTGCCCAGATAGAGTTATTCAATAATTGTGTATAGGACAAGCTATTACAATGTCTGAAAGTGGGAAACTTCAGTTGTCTAATGCAGATACTTACCCGCACAACCATGATGAGATTGACATTGAACTTCTTGGCCATGACAAGAGAAATGACTGGGCCTTTCAGACCAATGTGTACATAAATGGAAGTGTTCGCACAGGCAGAGAAGAAAAATTCTATCTCTGGTTTGATCCAACAGCAGCACACCACCATTACAGCATCATCTGGAACAGCCATCATATTGTGTAAGAAGGCCTGTACTCAATCTCGATTTCTTGATAATTTTAAACCAGTCTGCTTAAGTTTTTGACAATTTTCTGAATGAACAAATGCAGTTTTTTTGTGGATAATATACCAGTAAGAGAATTTGTCCACAACAGTGCCTTCCCTTTTCTCTACCCATCAAAGCCAATGACCGTACACACAACTATATGGGATGGCTCAGAATGGGCAACACATGGAGGAAAATACCCTGTAAATTACAACTATGCACCATTTGTGGTTTCACTTGCAGAAATGGAAATGACTGGTTGCATATCAAGTCCAACTGCAACTGGTACCTCATGTTCTAAGGCTGGCGCTTCTAGCTTGGACCCTGTTGGAGGACAGGAATTCGCCACTCTATCAAGAGAACAGAGTGTGGCCATGGATTGGGCTAGAAGGAAGCTCATGTTCTACTCTTATTGCAGTGACAAAGCAAGGTTCAAAGTCTTGCCACCTGAGTGCAAGTAAATAATGTATCACAGAAACCATTATTATTATTTTTATACCAATTTAAACATTTTATTTACTAAGTCGGGTGAGTTGGGTCCTCGACTTAAATAGCCTGGAACAAAGGATGATGGGAAGAGTCAGGACTCAGGTACATGTGGAGGGAGGTACCAATTAATTGTAATTAGTGGCGGAGACAGTATAATAAAATAAGACAAGGTATGATCAAAGACACACAAACATGAACTGTCGCGGACAACGTACCCTGCAGTTGCACTCCGGCCGTGAAATTGGGCCACAGTCGCGACGAAGAACTATAGCTGCAACTTGTTATTGTTATTTAATGACAATTTCATCCAATCGATGCCACTACCTCCTTAATTGCTCAACTGAACATTTATTAGCATTGAATTTAGTTCCCCATCAGGTGAGACCACGTAACCGTAATTTTAGACTATGTTTGGTTGAATATAAGCTTTTTAATGGAACGAAATGAAGTGATTTATAATAAAATAAAATGTGTTAAGATATATAGAGTATATTTTTATTTAATATTGTTATCTTACTTATTACTTGGATATATAAGATATTAATTAGATAATGAATTGGATTCGAAAGATTACTGACGATAATCTTTTAGTTGTGATAGAATCATATATTTAATTGATATATATCTTGATAAAAAGTACGATGGATTACGGAGGTGATGAAGAGTGGAGCATTGCTGGAGTTTGTGTGTGGTGGAAAAGTTCTTTTTGGTATGTATTTTGTGTCTTTGCCATGAGTGTCTTTAGGGTGTTAACCGACAACAATCTTTAGTGCTTTTTGTGGTGGTGCAGCTAATTTGTTTGTCTCTTAAGTCTATAGTTTATGTTTACCAGAAGATATTTGTGTGAGCTAGGTTTCTACCGGGTTTCTTGCGTAACCCAAGGTTGTTTGTTTGAAGGTTGCACTTTATCGTGAATTACTGTTGTTCGTTGTGAAAAGAAAAGATCATCTTGAGTGGATGTTGTGTTTTTGTCTTGAGGCTATTATCGTTAATGTTTTTTTAGTTGCTTTGGACATTGCTCTTCATGTAATATGTAGAGAGAGCCTTATTATGTATCCCGGATCTACATGAAAGAATTAAAAATGAAAGTAATGTGAAATACTTAGATTTCAGTTCCATCTTTAATTCCGGTGTCGATTCCGAGCTCTAAATATTTCCGAATCTCTCGAGATCTTTAATGGAAAGTGAACATTGACTCATGAGCTAGGCTTTTCTACAATTTTCTTAAATCATGAGCTTCCCTAACGAGTCAGGAATCCTTATGCTCGTGAATGAACTCTTGAGTAATTGCAAGAGATAGACTATTTATAACTCAATCAAAATACAATTATTTTCAAGAACAAAATATTTATTATGCTTAATCTTTTTAGTTTTATTTGTATCTGTCTTAATTCTGTCATTTCTTCAAGCAATTTTTTCTTCACAAAATTGCCTAAAGCCTACGCTTTTTTGAATCCAATAGTGTATGTTATGCCAATAATCCCTGTGCTCTTTTTTCTATTAGCCTTTATTTGGCAAGCTGTTGTAATTTTTAGATGAGATCTTGAATACTGTCCTTCTTTACTACTGTTTGAAAATAATACATGATCATAACCTTTATATAACTTCCATATCGAGCTTTCTCATCACAAGACCGATATGGACCCGGTCCACACTAATCGGGACTCATTTTTTATCGGGACTTCAACCCATTAATCTAGATCATTTATTGGATTACTTTATTATCTTTATCTAGATCAAATGGTGTAACCTAACCGATAATTTATTTAAAAATCAAAATTACAATTAATGTTAGTCCAACTTTATGAGATATGGACAAAATTGTCCCTAAGGACAAAAATGTCTTACACTTCAATTCTTCAACGTCAATCTTTTGTTGTTTTTGTTGGTAGCCCTTGATGATTCATAGATGAAGGTAAAGCAAAAAAATCCCAGCAACTAACTACATCAATTTAACTGGTGAACAACTTTCAGATCAATCTTAGAAAGAGATGAATTTATCGGAAAGTTGTTTCTCTTTATCTCAAGTATTTTTGTTTTTGTTTCTAGTTATTTTAATTACTTGATTTGTTCATTTAATTGTTTTTATTATTGCCCAGTGTATGTAAATCCTCTATTAAGATTAGTACGAGGCAGTCGTACTATTAGATGTTAAATTCATTCACAAAAAGCGAGTTTGAGAGATAGTATAAAGGGTTAAGTGGTGTCGGATCAGTAAAGCCTTAAATAAATCTATTGTGTTTCGATGAAAGTATTAAGCTAGGTGAGGACCTCATAGACGTAGATAAGGTGTGCCGAACTGTATTACCAAATTTCTGGTGTTGATATGCTTAATTTTGTATTTATTTTTCTATTTTTGTTTGGTACAAAAAAATTAACAGTTGCTAATATAGTTACTTTATATCTAGTAATCGACAGATAAAGTTACAAGTAACTGCAAAAGAAACTTATAAGTAACTACGGTCAAATTGAAGAGTTTGCGAAACTACTACCCTCTACAATTTTTCAGTTGGTATCAGAGCAAGGTTACCAATTTAGAACTTGATAGCAAGTTGGTATAGATCCGAGTTTCGCAATTATATCGATAAAAGAAGGAGCATCAATTATCAATCACCGTTGTTGGACGATTCCAATTATCCTGCATAGAAATTACGGATAAGAGTCTTTATTCAGGCACAGGGAATAAGAGCATGGAACTCGGTATTACATGACTGGACACATCTGATGATTACTGATAATAAAAGAGAGACAGTTCTAAAAGATCCATCTGGATAGGCAAGAGTCGAAGAAGAAAGAGCACTTGGAAACTCATAAGCATTGCACGCAATTTTCAGTGTTATTGATGAAGGACACTTCTTAATGATATCAACGTATGAATAGGCTAAAGAAGCATGGGATACTTTACAGATTATTCATGAAGGGTCCAAATATGTGATAACATCAAAACTTCAAATGTTAGCTGTGATATTTGAAGAACTAAAGATAGATAAAAATGAGACTATTGGAGACTTTTATGAAAGATTGCGTGATATAGCAAACTAAGCTCATCAACTTGGGAAGAAATATTCTAATATAAAATTGGTCAAAAAGACATTGAGATTATTTGTTGGATCCCGTTTCCGAGACCCAACTTCTTACACTAACACTTGAACCCCACTGCTTTAATGCATATGATCACTCTTAAAACGAATCCGAAATGGAACGAAGAACAAGCTGAATCGGATCACATAACAAAATGGGAATCAAACACATGAATCGGAAACAAAAAACGGATAACGGAAAAATCGAAACATATGTGACAAGTGGGTCGAAACTGATTTGAAACAAATAAAAAAGAAACAAATGAGTCGAACCAAATACCAATGGGAATCGAATAGATCAATTGACACTGAAAGTTCAAATCCCGA
>JANTNU010000003.1:12409625-12429107 GCA_024752395.1 Erythroxylum havanense
CGGCTCCTCACCAACCAGCGACGGGCGCATCTCCATCTCTCCACTGACGGTACTTGCCCCCACTGCCCAGCTCTCGAGACCGCTATACATGTTCTTCGCGACTGCCTCATAGCCCGCGTCGTCTGGCGTCATTTCCCTCAGTACCATTTTCCCACCGATTTCCTTCACCTTAGAGCCACTGACTGGCTCGCCTCTAATCTTCGTCACCGCACGTCTTTTACCGATCTGGCCTGGCCACTCCTCTTCGGGCTCACTTGTTGGTTCTTATGGACTTGGCGCAATAAATCGATCTTTGAGCCCGACTTTAATCGGCCGGAATCCCCCATTCATGTCATCCTGGCCTATGGCCTTCAGCTTGTGCAGACTTCCCATTGGCTTCATCGTGCTGGTTTGGGATCCCCTCCCCGTCGTAACCGCCTCGTAGGTTGGATCAAACCGCCGAATGACTGGATCAAACTGAATACGGACGGAGCTAGTCACTCCCAGACAATTCAAGCTTCAGCCGGCGGCCTTTTGCGCGACTACACTGGTGCCTGGGTCGGAGGGTTTGTTCGGAACATCGGTCGATGTTCTCCTCTTACCGCCGAACTCTGGGGTATTCTCTCTGGATTACAGCTTACTTGGGACCTCGGGTACCGGAGGGTGGAGCTCGAGGTCGACTCCCTTGCGGCGGCCACCGTCATATCTTCTCACCATGCCCGGTCATTGTCCCCAAATCCTCTGGTCAAAAAGATTAACGAGCTGTTGGCGCGGAATTGGGTGGTGCGGCCTCGTCACATTTTCCAGAAGAGTAATCGCTGCGCGGATTGGCTTGCTCATTCGGCAGCTTCCTATGCCGTCGGTGTGACCTTTTTACTTTCTCCACCTACTGGGTGCCTTCCATTCCTCTCCGAGGATATGGCCGGGATTTGTCTCCCGAGATTTATGATGTAATCGTTTTGTGTATTTCCCTTGTAACAAAAAAAACCCAAATCGGTCATCAAATTAATGGTCTTACTGGTTACCGGTTTGACCGATTCGATCGATTCAACCACCGATTGAACCGGTGTGACGTAATAATTATGCAATAATTATATTTAATTATATATAATATTAAAAATATTAAAAAATAAAAAATAATTATCGGACCGAATCGGTGACCAGTTTAGACCGGTTTAGACTGGGTCAATTTATAGCCGGTTTTGAAGGATAAATCGGACTGAACCACCGACCGGTCACTGGTCGAACCGGTCGGACCGGCCAGTCCAGTCCGGGTTTCAAAACACAGATTGTATGTAGTCATTTAAAATTTGAGGCCAAACTTTTACCTCCCATAAAAGACCTACTCGACTCAAACAGAAATTAGTCTAAAAATAAATAACTTAAAGGACGCGTTAAGCAACACTTCCCCCATCTGTTCTTCCAATGGACGCGTAGAATTGTCAATAAGGCCGCTCATTCCCTAACGAGGGTAGCCTTATTACATGCAAACCTCCATTTCTGGGATTCTATTCCTCCTTGTTTAACTTCTATTTTACTTTATTAACAATCTTTGTGTGTTGCTTCTGATAGGAAAAAGCTAGTAGGTTCTGAATGTATTGGGTTAGCCTGTTGACTTGGGATAATTTTTTTAGCCTTTCTTTATTGGGAGTTTTTTTATGAGTTATGTTTTATGATTTTCGTCAAAAAAAAACTTAAAAGTATCTTCCCATAATTGAGATTTTATAAGATATCTTGTGAAGAAGAAAAAAAAAAAAAGAGAGCTCCAAAATGATACGTACGAAGACAAAAGCACCCTATGGAACGTTTTACTTATCATTTAATTGTCTGAAGCCAAAACTCTACACTAAGATAGGTCACACACGTTCCAAGCCAACATTTGATTTTTTGGCGCATATGAGTTACTTGTACGAACGATTTCGTTACTTCGTAAAACTCAATAAACAGCCACTGAAAGGACGCTTTCAAGGTTTTTGTGGTCCTTCCGCAAGCTTGCTTTGTCCTTACGATACTATTTCCATTTCCTGGATAAAATGGACACAACAGTCGAAAGGGATATATTCTATCGTTCATGACAGCTTAATCAACACCTAACGTTGGACTGTGTAGTACTGTCGACATAAAAGTAATTACTAACTCCTTTTATGCCTTTGAGGACTTACTGCATACAAAAATAGATAAAAGGGCCCAAATGCAAGCTTTTTCTTTTAATGCTTTACCTTGAAATACCAAAAATTCAAAGGGTTTAATCAAAACCTTCAAACTCAATTCTGACCTTTGCTTTAGCCCTGCTCCTTCTAGTGCGGACAGGAACATTTTGTTAGTACTACATGACTAGAATTGAAACTGAAGAAGCTGATCGCACTGTGTTTTACTAATTTTGTACCATTCAGGTCCTCTTTATCCTTGAAAATGTCCCCGTCTCAGAAAAGTAGGTACTCTGGGTTCCACCACCAAGTTGGTGTGCATGTGCTTGTGGGTTCGAGAGTTCAATCCCCTGTCAAAATAGGATCCATGCTTATATTAAAATACCCATATTAAACAAGAAATATCTGAGTAGGACACAGAGAAGATCTTCCCAACTTCATAAATTACATTTACAGAATATGGTCATGAAAAGGAGAGGAAGGTAGATTTGTCACATGTAACAATAAAATGGCCACAGAAAAAAGCAATATCTACTTGTAAGGTAACATGACCTGACCATCGTGCTCAGCCTAATACAACTGCCATAAAAAATTCAAACCTATCGAGTTTTACACCTAACAAATTGTTAAAAGGTTCTAAACCAAAACTCTGAGTTGGGTTTTGGGTTGACTATCAACCCAACTAACCAACTCAAGTACATAGAAAAGGTTTGTAATTGTATGGATTCATCACCTTAGTAACAATGCAATATTCGATGAAATTCTTTTCCTTTTTCACTTGATGTTGTCTAACAAACAGAAAAGAAAGTAAGTAATTCCTGTATTTATTTAATTAGTTCTTTTAGTTTCATATATGTGTTTGAAAACAAAGAAGTACTTTGAAATAAAGAGCAAACATTAAGAGTTGCCTCATATCTCTTTAGAAGTGAAAATTTAAAAACTTGAGTAGCTAAGTAGACCCATAAACCCACTCTACTACACTGCCAACTCCCTCACTTTAAGTTAGATGCATTTGTGTGTCTTAAGAATCTGCTAACTGAAATACATAGATTCAACTGAACCCAACATGTATTTTCCCTACATCAACAGTTTTAAAATGTGTAACAATGATAAATAAGTACATACCTGCACTGGTGTAAAAGCCAAGCTTGAAGTCAAGCCGGAGGTCGCACCACTGCTTCCATACTGCTTCTCCTTGAATCTGAAAAACAAGGAATCCATCAATATCTGAGATTGGTTAAAACAATGAAAAGCATTCAGGTAATAACATCATAGAGATTTAAAAGAGCTTCTGACCCCTTAGGTATTCCGCTGCTTCCAGAAACCAAAACAAAGAACTAAAAAGAGCCGAAAATATAAAAAACAAGAGGAAAAGAAAGAAAAACATACTTCTTAGCAACTTTTGCAGCAAGTTTGCTCTGACCAATTGATACACGCAGCTTGCCACTCCCGGCCTGACCAAGCATTCCATAACCTTCACCCAGTCCATCACCTTTGAACAAGAATTATATGCACGTAAGGATCTTTTCTTCAAAATGTTAAAATTGTAATTAAATAGGCAAAGACCAGTAATAAGTAGTCAATTCATAGCAGTGTCCAAAAACAATTACTATACTAAAATTAAAGTTAGCAGCTGATAGTATAGAGGATTTTTACCACTTTAATGGTCATGAAAGTAAATTCATTGAAAAGGGAAATTTTATAACCAAATCAAAATAGATTTACCTAAGGAGCTCTCTTCAGGTACACCAAATTGCATCCTATTAGCAAGCTTCCTCATGTCCGTCAATGCATATCTGAGAAATTTTACATTAGTAGTCAAGAATACAATAATACCATATCAAGCATGTTGTACAAATAAGCATGTTATACAAATCTACCTTTCCTTCATCTTCCTTAGCCGTCGACCACCTCTCTTTTTCTTAGGCTCAGAATCAGGAACTGGAAGTGGTTTAGGTTGCTTTGCAGGAGGAGGCTCTTGCCACTTCTCTATTTTCTTTCGGATTTCTTCCCTAAAGGTTCTTCCTGTGTTTCCTGAGGGATCTCCTCTTGTGCAATCTACTCGAGCTGCAAGGGTAGACTTTGAGGCCAATAGTCGACAAGCACGCATTCGCAGATTAGGTGGTGTTGACTGAAATATCTCGGTTTGCTCAATATAACCTACACGGAATTGACTAGTTGCAGTAGAAAACCCAGCAAGGTTCTTTTTCTTGGCACCAAGAAGTTGAACATTACAAGCAGGCATCTTGGCTAACGATGAGAGGCCACCAGCAGTTCCCATAAGTTTGGCCGCACAAGCACTTCCAACAATAGCAGAAAGATTTGGTGCAATGTACCCCATTCTGCTTTCCACAAAATCCAGGACTTTTTTCTTTGCTGAATCAAGGGCAAGAGCACGATCACAAGCATCAATAGTCTTCTGAAGTACTTCCTCAGGAATTGGCTTTCCACTTGTCGTTGAAGCTGTCACTGAAACCACCATAATAATAGCTGAAGGTAAAAGGCCCTCCAAATCAACAAGGGTAAGATCCATCTCATTCCCAATCTTCTTCACCACACGAGCATAATCAATTGGGTGGTGCACTAGTGACTCAAGTTCTGGAAATTTTA
Organism: Erythroxylum havanense; assembly: GCA_024752395.1. Lineage (NCBI taxonomy): Eukaryota > Viridiplantae > Streptophyta > Magnoliopsida > Malpighiales > Erythroxylaceae > Erythroxylum > Erythroxylum havanense. Next base: position 12,414,362 of record JANTNU010000003.1, read on the forward strand.
ACCGGTACTTATCGCGGATAAAATTGTGGATAATGATAATTTCATTCTCAATGTCAACTGATAGAGCATTACAGTCCACGATTAACTGGTATTCAGGATCATCTTCCAATACAATCCCCTGAATTGAGATATCAGACCCCTTCTCAAGTCCATCTTCAACTTTCTAGCAATCAAAGCAGACTTAATTACAAGCATGCTATAATTAGCATGGCAATAGAACAAAGCATAAAATCAATCCAAACCAGCAACCCATCCAGTTTATGCAATTATACGTAGGCAATGTAGAATGTGAAAAATAACAGACAGCTACAAGCAGTTATTGTCTCAATGTCTTGTATAGAAATATGAGAAAATAAACATAAGAAAAAGAAAACTAATGTAGGCACAAGTCTAAATGTGCACAAACTAATGAATTAAATGAACAAACCTGCATTATATCATTGTATCTCTGTGTTTTCTGCAATTTTGAGACACTATCCAAGTCATCATAGTTTAATGCTTCAATGTCTGCCATGTCCCCATCAATATCTTCTTCCATATTTGTGGTGTCAACATCTTCTTCCTCCTGAACACGAAAACCATTTAAAAAAGTTCATCTTGTTTCCGGAATTGGGAACCAACAAATGCTAAATTTGATAAAAAGGTCAGATTTACAACATCATCCTGTAAAAGGGCAGGAAAGAAACGCAATGGACACTACTTACAATAACATCAGCATCATTGTCAGATAACTCGTCAAGGTCTGCAAGAAAGGAATCAGCAAGAGTGGCCTGAAAATATGATCCAAAAGTAGGACTGTTAGTAGAGAAACACAGTAGATTTTCCCTGAGAATCACACAAGAATGATGAACCCATGAGAAACAAATGCAGAAGAAACAAGTATCGAAATGAAAATCAAAATCAAAATCGTAATTCCCGACAGTAAGAACCATTAGCAAGAAGTTTTTCACTTGAATGAGATTACAGTATAACAACAGGCGAGTCAATGCTCGTTATAGCTTAAAATATGTCAACGTAAAAGGATGCTGTATTAGTGTAAAATGAAATAACGAACAGAACACGTAAATTACACAAATAAGAAAACCCTCAGGTCTCAAGACACCCACGAACTATGAGAAAGCACCAGAAGAGGCAAAGCTTTAATTTTTTGAACTAATCCTTAACACCCCATGAATATTAAACAATTCATTGCCTAAAGAGCGTAAGAATACAAAAGGGAACGAGAAAGAAGTAGAAGAAGTCACCATATTTGCCCGGAAATCGAAGCACCGACTCCACAAGTTTGTTCTACAAGCCACAGAAAAAGAGAAGAGTAAGAGAACAGATTCAAGGAAATAACAAAATACAAAGGCCAATTTTCGAATTGGGAAACTTAAAAGTGGAAAGATTAGTGGGTACCTCTGCGTCTACCTATAACAAACTGGAATCTGTTAAGCGGAGACGAAGCTTCAGAACGGAGGTTATGAATTTTACGATAATTCAAGACATTGACATTGGGATTTTTTTGGGCCAATGAGCCCAAGCATCTTTAAGCCTTTTTACACACTGGACTTGGACTGTACTTAATTTTGTGGCTTTCAAATCCACTGGTTTGGTCAGTCACCCTTCAGAGGCAAGTTTCAACAACGTGTTCAATGTGGCTGCTTGCTTGTCGGCAGACTCTTGTCACTTAGTCCTTTAATTTAATTATCAGTTTGTTCACCTTTTGTGCCACACACATTTTGATTCTTTTTATATCAAATCTTATTAATATTTTAATAATAGATAAATAATATCAAAGAATATTAATTTTAAAAAAAACGAAAAAGTCAAAATTATATGCTTAGGTCATGTTTGATAAACAGGGGATGTGTTATTTTCTCGAGGATCAAAAAATATTCTATTATTTTATCGTATCAAATCGTTGATAATTATGCTTTATAATTAATTGATTAGATTGGCAAATTAAACTCAATTATTTTTATTGAAAATGCTCTTATGAGAACATTTCACTCTAACAGTTAAGAAATTAATCGACCAAAAAATAATTGTGTCCAAAAATTATTACAAATTATTTAAATGTCATATTTTATTATTTCTTTTTTCACCAAAATTCAACTTGATTAATTCCGAAAAAGGTAGTAGTAACTTTTGTGATAATAATAATAATTATTATTATATGTTATATATTTTTATTAGAGTTTAATATAAAATTTAAATTTTATAAAAAATATTTAAAAAATACTAAGATATAATTTTAAGTCATGCATTTATAAATTATTTTATACATAAACAGTTAATACTAAATAATTAATTTTATAAAATATTTTTAAATAAATATTTGATTTAGCTAATTTTAGATAGAAATGGTTAAAAATGGGTTAATAAAAAATTAAAAAAATTAAATTTAATTGGTTGTAAGAAAATAGTTAAAAGTTAAAACAGAAACACCGGCATCTTTGGAAATGGTCGAGGTTTTTGATGAGATGTTGTCCAGCTACGTGTGTCTCTCTCGTCATCTCTTCCCGATTCCCACATCCCAAAATGAGGGGATAATAAGGGGTGACCTGAGCTCGAGAGCTTATGGCTACAACTGATTTGTCTTCTTCAGTTGTCCTTTCGGCCCAAATTTGGAAACCACAGAGCCTTGTGTGGTCATGCTTTTTTTTTAATCTGTTTCTGTCGCATCCAATTTCAATACGGACCTCACACTGCTACTGGTCCCAAGTGAAATTACGACTTCCCCTTGCTAGGTGCTCCGACTCCGACCGATGAAGAAATGCATCCCTAAATTAAGGGTTCCAATGCACGAATCAGATTCGCACTTGCCCCTTGTTCTTGGGAATTCGGATTAGTTGGAACTCGTGAGCCTATCATTATTCAGTTGCATCCATTATCTGATTTGATTTAAAATCAGTGTTTTAAAAATTGGACGTCAGATCGGAGAATCGATGAATTGGAGCATGAAACAGTCCGATTTAGTCCGTATTTTTTTGAGTGATTGACCCGTTCATTTTGAGGTCGGACCGATAAAAACTGTTGAACCGGTGAAAGAAAAAATCGGTCGGTCTATTTAGAATGTCTTAATTTTGATGATTTCAACTTGAATGAATATTATGATTAGTACTCTTTTTTTTAATCTTTTCAATGAAATATAGCTAGTGAGCTTTGTTATCTTATTTTGTGTTGAATTTGGCAAACTTTTAAAAAAAATTGTATATTTCAAAATTTGAAGGTTTAAGTTAAGTTTACAATTAGATAAATAAATAATTAAATAGTATGTTTAAAAATTATCTTATATATACAATATATAAAATAAAAATTTATATATTTATTAGTCACCGGTTCGACGACGGATGAATTTCGATTGAACCATTAACTCTTAAATCAGTTGTTTTTCCTGTTCAGTCACCGGTCCGATTTTTAAAACATTGTTTAAAACAGGTAACTAACAGATTATTACATGATCTTTTAAGAATTTGAACTTTTAATGCAATCCATAACAATTTGAGAAAGATGTGAGATAAGATCTCTCCCATAAACTCAAAGCATGAATAATAGGGTTTAGGTTATCTATTAAATCATCATTTGCTAATCTCTAAGAGAACGATGAGAGCAGCCCATACCCCAAGGGACTACTTGAGAGCCCTATCATTTAATACATAATACAATCCCTAAGGATTTAACCCTAAACCCTAGTAAAATAATGAACTTTGTCGGAGATATTTGTTCGAAGTCTCAAAAGACGCGTCTTGACAAAGCAGATGCATAATATTCTCTAATATAATATTCCCATTTTTCTTAATTTTTTTTTCACTCCATTACTGTTTGTTACTGTTTCATTTAACGCTGTATATTTTATCATATCACATAAAGATTTTAAACAATTAAAAGGTTCAGTTTGACATGAATTCCCTGTCCTCAACATTATATAAAGCTTACAGGCCCAAAGATAAGTGTGTGCGGCATCTCCCGGCGTCGGTGCCCCATTTTGGTTGGAGTCTTTCAAGGTTCAAGCTTTTCAGGGTTTTGGGTGCGGGAGAGAGGTTTGAGGGTGAAAGGATGTCCATGGCTGAACAGGGTATTGTGTCCGGTGATTTGTCTGTGAAAAGGGCGAGAGACGACGGAGACAATGGAGTTTCAGCGACCACAGAGGCTATGGAGACAGAGAATAGCATCAGCTCGCAGTATATATCAACTGTTATTCCTGGATGGTTCTCTGAGATTAGCCCAATGTGGCCTGGTATTTTTTTTTCTCAGATTTTCTTTTCGGCTGTTTAGAGATTGTAAATCCCAGAAACTTTTGAGTTTCCATTACAGAGCTCTTTCTACTTGAATTTGTTTCTGTTCCTTTTTTGAAGTCGTTTTTGCATTATATTGGAATAAAGATTGTGTTTTTTGTTTATAATTCCTCGCTGGCTCGTCTCATATCTTCTTTAATTTCCTTTTTGTGATGTAACTTTCATCGGTGCAAGTCTCCTGCGTAGTATTTTGTTTCTTTCTTTTTCTTTTTCTATATCTAGCATTCGAAACACTCGTAGCTTCTTTATTGTATTCAGAACCATATTCTGCCGTTGACTAACAAAGAATAGTAGGGACTTATGGAGAGAAGCTTCCTTCAACGGAGCTCGAAGGATAGTTGGTTACCTTATTGGAAACCAGTGTAGGAAGTCGGCGGAACACATATCCTGACGGCTTTAATTTTTGTCCGTGGCTTGAGTGTTCCCTTTATACCCTGTCCACCTTCTTCCCTTTCAAAATCTTCTTTGTTGCACTTATATCTGAGAAAGGGCCTAAATATATATCCTTTAAACAGCCGCTAGTATTATATATTATTTATGTTGTATCCTATCTAGTTAAGGATTCACCATAATTAACTTTTCTTTTCTTCACGGCTTACTTGAGCTTTTCTTCAAGTTATAGCTGGTTATCTGAAGCCTGTTGCAAACCAATATTATATACTTGCACATTCGTCTGCACTTTCCAGAGTTTAGAGTTTACTCTTTTTGCTGAAACTTCATGTTTAAAACATGCAGGGGAGGCACATTCTCTCAAGGTAGAGAAGGTCTTGTTCGAAGGGAAGTCTGACTACCAGAAAGTTATGGTCTTTCAGGTAATGAATATACTTGTTTCAGTCTGTAGTTTCCAGTTTCAACTTATAAGTTCATATGGATCCTAAACCGTGTTGTTGGTATCTTGTATGCAGTCAGCAACCTATGGGAAAGTGCTAATCCTGGATGGAGTTATTCAGTTGACAGAGAGAGATGAATGTGCATATCAAGAAATGATTACTCACCTTCCACTGTGCTCAATTCCAAACCCAAAAAAGGTAGTTACCTTGTCCTTTAGAGCCAAGGAAAAGTATGCACGAAGTTCCAAATTTTTACCTGATTAATATAGGCGATAGCTTAGAAACTTGTATTCAAAGTTGGTTCGACCCTGTTCAAATTTGTCTTAATTGTCATAGACTCCATAGTGGTTATGACCAATCATAATGTGACATTGGTCTATTATCACAAATCTGCCTTTTCGTTTCTGGCATGGCATTATGTGCTGTTACTTTACGAATAGTTATCCACCATTTGTGGAATTGTGGCGGAAAAATTCCCTGAAAACATTATATGTCTAATTTGATAGTTCAAAGTCAAACCTTGAGATTGTGAAATTGATGGAAAAAAAGAATTGTATAACTGACAACTGGAAGACTTAAAATTTTATCAAAATTTTCCCTTTCGATTCCGCATTTCGATTCTATATTCTGTTTGTTTTTCAGGTTTTGGTCATTGGTGGAGGAGATGGAGGAGTCCTCAGGGAAGTTGCCCGGCATTCTTCTGTTGAACAGATTGATATCTGTGAAATAGATAAGATGGTGGTTGATGTGAGTTGGCTTTCCTGCATTCTGGTCTCCCACTGATTTTTTATGGTCAATTTACCATTGAGTTTATCTATGAATTTTGAGATTTGGGCTTCCTGTGATGGAAAGCTTTGTGTGAACATTTTCAGATCTTCAATAATGTGCATTTACTTGAGTGTTCATAATATGAACATTCTAGTTGTGTTTTTTCAGGTTTCAAAGCGATATTTTCCTGCAGTGGCAGTTGGATTTGATGATCCCCGTGTTACTCTTCGGATTGGTGATGGTATGAGCAGCATCTTTCCTATGTTATAAATCTTGCCCGTGCATTTACTCACTGTTTGTCATTCTGTAAACATAACAGGGGTAGCATTCTTAAAGGGTGTCCCTGAAGGAACTTACGATGCAGTTATTGTAGATTCATCTGATCCGATCGGTAGTGACACTTGCGTCTCTATGAATGACCTTGGACATTTTCAATGCTCATTTATTAGTGTTAATTTTGTATTATCCTTTTCATTTGGATGGCATTGCTTCCATTTTCTCAGGTCCTGCACAAGAACTTTTTGAAAAACCTTTTTTTGAGTCTGTAGCAAAGGCCCTTCGGCCAGGAGGAGTTGTCTGTACTCAAGCAGAAAGCATATGGCTTCACATGCACATCATTGAGGATATTGTGGCGAATTGCCGCCAGATCTTTAAAGGTTCTGTCAACTATGCATGGACCACTGTTCCAACTTATCCAAGGTTTGTGCTTATCACCAGCCATTTATTACTCAAGACTTTCTCCTCACCCTCTCCTAAGCTTAGCACGTGACCTAAATTGAACGTCATTGCTACAACAAAGGTGCCCTTTTCTGGGCCTTGAATACCTATACGTTGTGGCTTTTTGGTTTATCTACTTTATAATTGGTCTTTTTTGCAATTATGTGTCCTGTTCCAGTGGAGTTATCGGCTTCATGCTTTGCTCCACTGAGGGACCTCCAGTTGATTTCAAGCACCCTGTGACGCCTATGGAAGCTATTGATATCCAGGGACGGCCACTGAAGTTCTACAATTCAGAGGTTTGTCAACTACTTCCCTTTTGGATTTTCATTTGCAACTTATTTACAGTTAACCACAGATCTTCCCATCTAAAGTGACTTTGCGATGTTGCTAATTTCAGATCCACGCAGCATCTTTCTGCCTGCCATCTTTTGCAAAGAGGGTGATTGATGCAAAAAATAAGTGAGGTTAACTTGAAGAGACTGTGAGGAGGCAGGAGTCCTAATGTGGTAGTGGACAACTACGTTAAGGAGTGATCCATCTATAAAATAAATTGGGGTCTGAATTTTAAGTTCTTTAGGTTTAATTGGGAAGAGTTGTACCCTGAGTTTCAATTGATTGATTCAGACATTCCCCATATTATCATCAGTTCAGCTATGCAATTTTTTGAAATCCACTCTGCAATTATTGTTGCTGCTGTTGTTTAACCAAATATCAACCATTTCCTCTGTAAAGGATAATTGCATTAGATATATAACGTGAAGGAAACTAGTAAGCATAGAAGCAATTTCACAGAGGAATAAAACAGGAAGCAATTATGCCGATCACAGAAAAGTGCCGCTGGAGCTACTATTCCAAGCCATGGAATTGCCGTTCGTGCACAGCTTCAATATCTCGGGTGGTCACTTGTTCATCAACTTTCTTCTCCAACTTATGCCATTTGCAATCGTAGAAGTAGATCAAGAAGGCCACCCACTTGATCACATTCACCATGCAAAGCAGCGATATCTGAGCTATGATTCCACTCCCGCTTGCATTGCATCTAGAATATAAACATGGCAATCTCAGACCAACTCCACAAGCTACGAAAACAAGCATCAGAAAACGTCCCTGTGATTTCCTTCCTTTGCTCAGAAAGTCTGACAGGACAAGTGCTCGAGCTCCGTACACTTTCTCATCTAGCACCGATATCACTATACTCATGTTCCACACAACGCTCCATTCCAAGAACTTCACCAATACTACTGCAGAAGCCACCCCGTAAAATACGGAATAGGGCACACCAAGTTCATTGTTTTCCAAATTAACATAGCAGTTCCCAGGGAACCATATCAATCCTGGCAGAGTGCAAGTGTAGAGAGCAAGGGTGTAGATTGATGTAATGAAACTACCTCTCAGAATATTGCTGTGAATTGGCTCGTGTATCATTTCCTTGAGGGTCATCGGCTTCTCTTTAGTGTACAGTTTCGATGCCAAATCAACAGTTACAAGAACAGTGGAGAATTCGATAAGATGGAGGGGAATCAGATGAAGAAAAAGGAGTTGAATCAACCTATAGATAAAGCTCTCATCTAGTTTAGAAAGATACCCTGGTATTGGCAACCAACGGTGGTACTGGCCCGGAGGCGGCGTTAGGATGTTGTTAGCTTCAACCAGAGTTGTTTGCAGGAAAATTTCATAGTAGATTGAGAAGAAGAAGAGCGGGAGAGAGACGAGTAAGGTGAAGATGAGGAAGTTGATGTTCTGGGTAGAAAGTATTAGAGCTTCTCTGAGGATACCAAATACTCCAAGGTTGTGCTTCTGCAAGCCAGGATTGTTCTCCAGCTGCATCCTCATACTTGGAAAGCTCACGCTGATGTTATACGAAATATCTCTCGATCGGCAAGTTCTCTGTGCTTTGCATAACCCATTGCAAGTCACAAATTTGTGCTCGGAATTTTCTGTCCCCGAGTTGACTTGGGGCAACTTTCTTTGTCTTTATTTAAAGTTGCAAATTGAACAAATGTATTAGTCACCAACATGGTACACGTTATTTGCCTTTGCTTTTGCTTCGTTGACTTGGCATTCCTTTCGTTTCCTCTCCTCTACTTAAGAGTGGAAGGGCAACCAAATATGATTGTATGAATAATTCAACACTCTCATTTTTTAATTAGAGATCTCAAGTTCAAATCCTAAGAGTGAAAAAATTTGTTTGATCAACACTTTATCCCTTCTAAGCTAATTCGATGAAAGCAAAGCTTAATCTAAAAATGGATGATTTAAAAATGTCTTCTTAAAATTAAAACCCTTTTAAAATATTTCTCAGCTAAAACTAAAAAAAAAAAAAAGGGGAGGAAGAGCCAATCTATGCACTCCCATAATCTGAAAGTTCCTCACGGAAAGCTAAAAAAGCAACTTCTCAAAGATAGTTTATCAAAAACGTATTACAAGCACTTAAATCGAATCGAGCAACATTGGGCTAATTCTGCGTCAAATTTTGATTAACTAAGTTCAAATTTAAAGTAAATCAATCCAATTGAACTTGAAAATTAGTTGGTTTACAACGCTCTTGACCTCGTATAATTCATTGGCCATGCCCAAATTACAATATCATCTCAACGGGATAATTCATCAAACAGTATAACACCTACAGATTGCCCACAGCATGACTCTTTATCACACAAGTTGGGAGTCCAGAAAGTAAATGGCCATCCCAGAAAGTAAATGGCCATCCCAGAAAGGCCAATCTTTTATCTTTAGTCCTGAACAAGTACCCTATTCTAAGACAGGTTTTGGGGAAGCGTTGGGAAAGTGAAGATGCAGGAAACTCCCTAGCCGCTGGTGTCTAGCTTGATGATGCTCTAAGGGCTCAACTGCAATGAACAGTGGTATCCATAGATTCTACTAAGAGTAGAATTCACCCTTTTGCGTCTATGCGTAACCAAATTCAGTGCAAGTCGTTCAGTCAGTTCCACTTCTATCATGTGTGCAATGGACAACCATTGGAAAATGACAATGTGGGTAGGTACATGTAGCAGTGAGCTTTACAACTAGATCCCCGTCCATCACAAAGGCCTTAACCATCATAAAAGACGTGATCCTAACCACCACCAATTTTACGATTTCTGGGTACTCGCTATCAGTTTAACCAGTACATGACTATCACAGAACCAAACAGAAACATTTTCCCGGGACGATTTCTGTATCCAACTTTGGATGCACATTTAGGACCAGTGACCAGTTGTTCAAAGCAGGTTCCAGACGAGCAACACAGGGTAGACCATAGAAGGAATAGCACCAACACAAATTAGATCAGATGTTTTGCTGGTGCAGTCCAATAAGCATGGACATTGGATACAACCAGGTCCAACAACACTTGCAATTTCAGTACTATCCGAAGCAACACAAACCAAAGGAGAAGGAATGATGAGCAGAGAAGCAGAGATAGGGAGAACTAAAGAGCTTCACCTTCCTGAAGATCTAGCAGAGATGAAAGGTCATAAATAGGATGGAATCTTTGTTGCAGGTAGAATACACCTAAAATAGTGTCACAACCAATTTTCCGAAGATTGGCAATTTTGTAGTGCAAGCAGAACATGCAGAACGAGTGGTAGATGCGTGCGGAGAAGCAGAGATGGACAAACCGTGTTGCTAAGATGCAGTAAAGTGGTGAACAATGCCGTTACCAGACCTCAAAACAAAAGATGTAAATCATTTAGAAAATGTTACCTCAATATAAATACTATTGAAAAAGTTAAAACATTAGACTTTATGCATAATAAGTTTGCAACTGAAAGTATGAAAGAGACCTCCCAGTTTCAATCTGAAGGCTGCATGCGACCTTAAACAGTGTCCATAGCAGCACCATTTTAGCAGCTGAGAGATGAAATCATCCAAAACCAATTTTCTACAAACCTCAATATCACGACATGAACACCACTACATAAGCCTGCTAATCTCACTATTGATACCATATTTACAGAACAGATATGCCCTCTTATATTGTCCTTTGCTTGTATCACTTTGGCTCCAACCTTAAACTCTGCAATGACAAGCCAGCACATAACTAAGATATTTAGGAAAACATCAAATTCCTTTCTTCACTTCAAATAGAACAATGCATATATTCCAAATTTTAGTATCCAAATCCCCCCTATACAAACATGTTATCTAGCAGCATAACTACAACTTCTGCCAAAATATATAGATGGAAAAATCCAGATTACCAATTAGCATAAGGAGAATCACGTCGGCTGTGGCGGTATGGAGGGGACCTGCTGTAGCGACGATCACGGCGAGGTGTTAGGCTGCGGCGTCGAGGAGATCTTCTCCTGGACGGACTGTAGCTTCTGCATTTATGAAGTATCAGTGAATAAAAATTCTCTTGATTATCAGTACTAAAAAATGTACATTCTGGATTAGATGACAGTGCAAGACAATGACAGAAGCCAACTATCCTAGAAATTTTTAACCTCAAGAATCTTAACAAAAGGGTTACAATAAGTGTATTACCATGAACCCAATCTTCAAGTTTATTAGCCGATCCAATTAACAAGTTGATTTTACTCGCAAATGCAGAAACTTTTGGCATTATGGAAAACCCAGCCATATGTTAAAACAGAACATGAAAGGAGCAAGGTGCAGAGAGATAGAGGCAAAGAACTGGGAAGGGTGAGTCCATTACACGCACCTGCGTTCATAATAACCATAACTTGGGCTTCTAACGCGTCTGGGACTTGGGCTTCGACGACGGCCACTTCCCAAGCCTCGTGAACCAATGCGCAAGCGACATTCTCGAGCAAAATGACCAGGTTCACCACACTCATAACACTTCATGTCATCACCATAACCTCGCCGGCCTCCACCTTTGGAGTTGTGAGAAAGTTCTACACGCCATCCATTCTTACCTACACATACACATCTTTAGAGTTATTGTTTATCATGGTAACGGGGTACACTCAGAGGATTATGAGATTATCCACTCATATCAAACATGACAAGTATGAACACCGGACACATTTGACACTGATAAGAGATAACTAAAAAATCTTCTGACCATCCAATGCATGAATAGCATCAAGAGCATCCCGGCGATCGTCAAACTCAATAAATGCATATCCTGGAGGCCTTCGAGCAACCCAGACACTGCAAGCATTTTCTCAATAGGATCACTCAGAAAGAAACCAAATTAGAAAATTACAAAGCTCTGGAGTAACAACAACATTAAAGCACAAGCAGCCTAAAGCACTTAAATGCTAGTAACACGACAACAGCTACAAGTGCAGTCTAAGCGTCTAGAAGCAACGCAATTTCAGAAAAAGGAAGAACCTTTGACTGATCTGAAATGGAAATAGTTACTATTACCTGCGAAGAACACCATACATTCTGAATTCATCTTCGAGATCTCTCTCCGTAACACGCGAGTCCAAATTTCCAACGTAAACCCGAGTCATTTTCGCCAGATTTAATCAATCACCAAACTCTAATAACACAACTCAAAACATCAACTCGTGAAACAATTTACAGCAAAAGTCAAGATTCCCTAACCCGAGTAAAAAATTTTAGTTTCAGGAAAACAGAATCCATAAATCGGAAATTAAAGGATAATGATAAAAACTAAACTTCAGGAAAGAGAAACAATTGTTTCTTTTATAAAAAGGTAAACTGATAACGAAACCCTAATTGGAATTAGGGCTTGAAAACAAAATCGGACAGAATCGAGAGTACCACTACAAACAACAAAACAACGTCAGAGAATTGAAAAACAAAGTTTACCTCAATTTAAACGAACTCAACTGGCTTCAGAAACACCTGCAAAAATCAAAGCGAGAGATTCCTGCGGACCTGTTCTGCAGCCCCCCTCGAATCTTCTATATTTGCGAACAATTTAGTAGCGTGCCTGCTGAGCCCAATTCTAAAAGGTGAACTTTGGTAGCTGATTTACCATTTAATAGTATCTACGAATACTTTATAAATATTAATTCTGACAAAATTTTCAAAATATAAGTAAATGTGAATAAAATATTTACTCTTTTACTGAACATCTTCTCATATACATTTAGGTTGAAATAACAATTTAACTCCTAATGTCTATACTCAAATTTAAATTTAAGATGAATTTTAATGTTTCAAAACATTCAAAATAAATTTTAACTTTTGCGAACGTTTAAAATAAATCATAACATTTAAAAAGCATTCAAAATAACCCCTACTTGAATGAAACAACTAATAAAATTAGACCTCTTTTAGTTAAATATTGACATAATATTTTTTTATTGACATAGATTTTTTTAAAATTTTACTAAAGCGGGACAATAAAGAGAAGACATTTTCTCATTTAAAATTCCTTTCTGGCCTCAAGCTGCTTACTCTCTTGCATCTTTAAAAGAAGATATTCCATTAATCTCGCAATCCTAAACAAAGAATTAATCCTTCCATCTTCAAAATCACTCTTACGAAAGTCCCAGCTAGCCTTATTTTCTTGGATATTTCCAACAAAACAGCTCTATAGCCATATTTGAGGGTTTTGACATCTAGGTCTAGGGCTTTAGGCGGTTCTTTTCCAAGATAAGAAACTTTAGGCAGGGTTTTATGTGGGTTTGAGAAGCTTCCATTTTTTTCATGAGAAAACTTTTTCAAGAAAACAAATCCAACCTCCCACTTCAAAGCTTCGTAACTAAGCACTCCATATATGTAGATATTTCTTAATATGTACAAGAGGATATGCCAAGTAGTAAATGATTGTACCCTTTAGACTGTAACACGTAGGATAAAACTTATTACGTAACCTGGATCGTTTATGAAAGGGTTAAAATGAAGAAAATGCGGAATAACTGATTTCAGTTTCGTCTGAACTTCCGAAGTAGTTTTTAAGGTCAAAACGAGCTCCAATCTCCCGGGATCTCTACAGAAAATGTTCACAGACACGCGGTTAACGTCTTTCTACAGTTTTTGTAAGACGTAAGTGTTCTTAATGGGTCAGAGGATCCGTATGCTTATGAATAATATTAGTAACTACAGGAGACCTTAACCTTTATATATAACTTCCATATCGGGTTTTCCCATCGCAAGCTTAATATGGGTTCAATTTATACTAATCGGGATCCAATTTTCTCTCAAACTTTGACCTATTGATTTAGACCATTTATTGACTCATTTTATTATCTTTAACTTAACTGATAAATTATTGAAAATTCAAAAATATAATTAATAGTTGTCCAAATTTATGAGGAAGGACAAAATTGTCCAACTTTCTTCCCCTTAGACAAGTATTAATTACAGCTTTAACTTAAGTTTAAAAAATTGGTTAAGTTATGCTACTGTATTGATACCAAATTTTAGAAATTAAAAACATTTAATCCAAAGGTAATGAAAGTCCAACATTTTGTCCTATAAGGCTTTCAATACAAAAAAAATATCAATCACGTGTGTCATGTGTGATACAGGTCCAATATAATTACTAATATCTAATACCTCACTAACATGAATGGGAAAATAGAGTGTGGCAAATTAGAATGATACATGTATAATCTAAAATGTATCATCTTCGCTTGTAGGTCTCGATTTATCCAACTTTATCCAGTGCAAGAAATTCAGGTACAATCGGATTTGTCGTATGAAGAAAGGCCAGTTTCTATCTTAGTCAGATAAGTTAAACAGCTCAGGAACAAGTTAATACTTTTGGTAAAAGTACTTTGGCAACATCATGTACTTGAGGAAGCAATATGGGAATATGAAGAAACCATGAGAGCTCAGTATCCGCAACTATTCGGATTAGGTATGAATTTAAAGAACGAAATTTTTTAAGGAGGGAAGAATTGTAATGCTTCATATTAGGTGTTAGAATATTAAGGAATTTCAATACATGGTATGCTTGTCATACTTGAGTTTTTGCTTATTTGTGCATATACATTTTTGGACTCGTGCCAATATTTGTGCAGCATTCATGACATTTCGGGTATAATTGAGTTGTTAACATGAATAAAATGTGATTTAGTCATTTTGGTAATATTTCAGGTATTTCAAAATTTTGGTGAATTATGGATTAATTGTCTTTGATTATTAAATTGGTGTGTATTTGTAGCACCCCACACCTGACGAGACCCGAACCCGATATCCACGGTGATATCCGAGCCCGTGACCCGCAAGGGTGGCGTACTAGAACATCTACTA
>JANTNU010000003.1:12429207-12441902 GCA_024752395.1 Erythroxylum havanense
ACCTTTGTTGAAGCTTGGATCATCATCTTTGTAAGTTATTTCATTAATAAATAGGTCTTGTGATTCTATGATTGATGCTGGAAACTGGTTCGGATGAGTAGTTCTACTGGACAGGTTTCGACATTTTAACCATATATTTCTCTTTAGGTATCCAAATTGGATGAATTTAAATTATTATTAAACTAGAAACTTATATCTAAAACTTTTATGAAGGTGTCGAATTTGATTTGCGTCATTAATTGTGTCAAAAATTGGGTTGAAGTTGAGTATTTGGAATCTGTCACTGTTTGTAAACAGTCTGTACTCATTTGGGGATAAATTTCAAAATGCTGAACCAAATTGTATAAAATTGGTGTCAATAGAAACTTAAGACATAAAGGAACAAATGTGTAGAAGAATGTTTGGCCTAAATCCTTCATTTTCATTGTAAAAAATGACCGTGTAACATTGACCCGAAAGTTTGTTTTATGAAAAAGCTGGAAGAAATGAAGTGTTTTCACTGAACTTGCTTTGGTATTTCGATTATAACTTGAACTGTAGATCTCAAAATGAGTTGGTTCTTAATTCATCTTAAATTAGAAACATATTTTTACAACTTTATTGAAGAAGTTGAATTTTAATTCTGTCTCTAAGAGTTTCAAAATTTGGTATGAAATTGAGTCTTGGCTTAGGCTGTAGCACTACCAGGGACAGAAATCATATCCTGTATTGTTTGAATAAACTGTATTGATATAGGCTGAATTAGATTAAGGTGTCTTCACCAAAGTTGTAGCTTATTCTCTTAGATTTAATATGGTATAAAGTTTGTAATTTTTTGATATCTGAGCTGAAAGATATGAGTTGTGAAAATAGAGGATATGATCATGTACTAGCTAAAAGTTCAAATGTGTACAATCTGGGTTATTTTGTGCATAACTCTTTGAATACTAAATCAAATTGGATTATTTTGGAGTTATTAAAAACTTGAGACACTGTTGAATAACTTTCTAGAAGAAAGTGTTGCCTAATTTTGTCATTTACCCTACCAAATTAATTATGCAAAATTGATTCGAAATCATATGGGTAGAAAATTTGAAGTGGTCACTTAAGTTATGAAATTGATTTCACATTGTTTTATTTTTGTCCAAATTATAAGTACCAAATGTTATTAATAAGGGCTTTGATATCTGATCGATTTGATGATGAAAATTACAATAAGATATCCGAAATTGTCATGAACATGCATTATATATATATACATAAATGAATTCTTAATCATGCACAATAGTGATTTGTATATGTATTAAATGTTATAAAGGAACGCATAGAACAATCACTTCTAGATATTGCCGGGACTTCAAGGCAATAAGCAAATGGGAATAATTGTAAGTAATTTAGACGGTAAATTTTGTAAATAGCCTAAGATGGTCTCATCTTGATTTGTTTTATTTATTACTGAATTAAAATTGATATTGATGATTGTGTACTAAATTGTGTACTGATTCTGGAAGGTCCGAGGTACTGATTGATGCATGAGATGTTGAAGTGCTATTTACCTTACTTTGTTCTACTTGTTGAATTTGATTTATGTTGATTGTGTTCTGAATTCCAGACAATGATTGTCCGAGGTATTTGATGCATGTTTATATCATTGGAAGTACTTTTTCATGTGAATATGATTGACTACTTGTTTTGTACATGTAATGTATGAAATGACTTTGTTTTGTTTTAAAACTATTGAGTCCTAGTTGTGGGTAAATAGGCATGCCTAGAAGGGTCTATAGTTGCTCCTGTGACATTTCGGTGTCGAGACTTCGGTCTCTCCTGGATACTTAAGTGTCAAGACTTCAGTCTCTCCTGTATAAGTCCCGTTACCCGCCTCTATAAATGGATTTAGCAGTCATCTTATTTTGTACTTTGATATCTATTTGATGTTGACATAAACTAAATTATGTTATGATTTTGTAGGGTTTATATCCTTTTGTGTTATGCAATTATGTTATTTATAAGAATCTGTTCTGAAATGCATTCTGTCCAACTTACTGTTAAAGAAATCTTTGAATGCATGTTGATGTTGTTACATGATTCGTTGTGACGAGTTGTCAGTTTATGTATAGATTAGTTATTACTCATTAAGCTATATATTTAATACGGTAGATTTGCCCCGTGTAGGTTCAAAGAGAAGGACTTAAGGAATGAGACAAGTAAACCGCATTGGTCAAAGAAGTCTGAATTTTGTATTGCTCTAAAATGTATTTTGTTGAGTTTGTTTAAGGCTTGTATATAACTTTGGATTTTTGTTTGAAGGTTTGTAATAACCTTAATTCAGGTTGGTTTATGAAATTATGATATGTATTATATGTTTGTTTTTTAAAATGTTTATTTTTGAATGATATGTTTCCACGAAATATTTTGGTTTGTTTATACTGTTTTGTGTGGCATCCACATATAATCCATGGGGTATTATTTGGGTGTGACATAGAAATAAGATTACGTACTATTGAATCTCTTTAGATCCCACATGCTAACAAAACATTTAATGAGAGTTATTATTGTACTAAAAAAAGACAAAAATCAACATACTCAGTGTACAAAGTTTATCACCTTTTGGAAGTTTGGAAAAGGTTATAATATACGCAACCTTCAATTTGTATTTTTACAAAGAGACTATTTCTGTTATAGTCACATAGGAGAAATTGGTAAAACTCACATTCTATTTAATATAGAGATATTAATAGACCGATCCATGAATTTAAATTTAGGTATTTTTAATGGGTAGACCTATGGGTCAAATTAGATCATGACCAATCCTTTCATCAATTGTTCTGTCCAGTCAAGAGTTGTTTTGGATGTTTTTCAAACATTAGCGTTCATTTTGAACGCTTTGCAAATGTTAAAATTTATTTTGAACGCTCCAAAATGTCAAAATTCAATTTATATTTTAGTGTAAATGTTAGGGGCTAAATTGTTCTTTTGGCCTGCAAATTTAAGGTATAGCAAGTTTAAGAAGTATTTAGAAAATATACACAGTAAATGTTAAGTATTTGTTGATCTTGGAATTTATATTTAATTTGTCTAACATTTTCATTGCAAAACAGAAATGCTTTCTTTAGGGAAAAAAAAAAAAGGAAAATGGGACAGTCCGGCATGGGAAGATATTGATGTCGGGACGCCGCTCCTCAGCTAACATAAAAGGCCAATGGCATAGCATGTGCCCATGGATATTCTTGTCATATTTATGGAATAATGTCGAGAGGTGACACATGGGAAGGATTGTTTCGGATATTCTTTTCACTTGACAAGTAATTTTAGATTTTAATGACATACTAATTCATTTATGAAACGTTTTAATTAAGATTTATAGATAAGAGTATAAAATATTTCAAATACTCCTTATTAAATTAAATAAATTCTGAAATTACATTACTTAAATATATTTTTAGTATATATTTATATAATTCATATTTTTAAAAAGCCAATCTCATAAAGTTATATCTAATACCAAAGTCACTGTCTAAAGTGGGAGTTCAGATCTTATGTCTCAGTCCATTCCTGTCCAGCCTTGTCTACCCGAAAACATGTAGTGGTTCTGATGTCCAAAATGTAAACAATAAAGAAGTACAAAAGAAGCTAATCACCTTTTTATAAATAAAACGACGACGCTTCTTTACAAAGAAGCTACCCACCCTTCTATAAATAAAGAGACGATGTTTTTCCGAACTGGAGAGAGGATCTGATCTCCCTAAGTGAAACCGACGAGATAAAAAGAAAGGCTATGAGGTATGGAATTAGTGGCAGATAAATTGGCAAGGAGCTTTTCTTATTTAAGTGAAATTATAAGTTTGAATTGTTTTTATATATGTAACTGTTTAAAATTTAAAATTAGAGCTTTATTTTTTACAAAAGACTTACCTTATTCTAGTAAAAATTAATCAAAAAATAAATAGCGTAAAATTATATTCCTATAATTAACATCTTCCTTAAAAAAAAATGAAAGACTCTAAGGTAAGGTCCATGCCATATCTTGAAGAAGAAAATCGAGACACGTTTCTAAATCGAGTGACGTCCATTGCTTGAGAAAAACACAATGAAATAAACCAACCGATATATTTTTGCGACAATTTGTTCACTTTTAAGCTGAAAGTCTGGACGTGGAGAAGTTTTGTTTAGGTTGATGTCCCTTTTCGACATAAATTCGGAAATCAGACTAATGAGTGTCCTAAACAAAGAGCAATCCTGCCAAGATTTACCCTGTGTGTTTGCAGTTTTACAGCGTACTGGAAGTCCTGCACGCCACAAACACAGATGAAGTCAAAGATTGGGTGGCCATTGTTCAACAATAGTTTATGACAAAACACAGAGAAAATGTTTATTATCATTTTCACCAGTCGGTGATCAATTCCTTGTCTTATACCCTGTATTGTTTGTTTCTGCTGGGCACTGGAGAGCTTCACCTAAAGCCGTGCTCTTTCAAGTCCCTCTTCACCATATGGAAGAGAACTTGTAGATCAGTTCTGGGATTCGAGGAATATTGATAAATAAATCGTAAAGGCGGTGTCTTTGGACGTCAAGCTCGAGCCTTTTTGGGTGGTTTTGTGGGGCTTGTTGAGAATGACTCGGGAAGATAACATTGAAGAGTGCAGTGTGAGATTGACGGGTAGTGTTAGTGGTGGCGGTGGTATCGAAAGAGTAGGAAGTGACTCGAGGTGGGTGGATGGGAGTGAAGTGGATTCGGAGTCACCACCATGGTCTCTTCTTGATGAGAATGATCAGAGAGAAGGATATAGTTCCTACGGATCTGCGAGGAGGAGGCTAGCAAAGAAGCCCAAAAGGGTTGATTCATTTGATGTTGAAGCCATGGAGATTGCTGGTGCTCATCACCACCATCCCAAGGTAATACCAACTAGTTAACCATGAAAAGACACGAGTTTGCTGTCGCATTCAGTTTCCTTTCTTCTTTTTAAATGGACACGCCTCCTTTATGTCATTGAGATATGGACTTAACTATTATGTTACGAGCTAATCATGAATTAACTATAAATCTACGACTATGCCCACTAAAATCATCCTGATAATAGGATGTGGCGTGTTGTATGGGATTAGCTTTAAGTGACAACTTATTGTTTAGAAGGAAGATACCTAAGTTTGGTCTCACTCGGCATTTCTTACTTAACGTTTGGAGTATTTGACATATAACCGTTTGATTTTGAGAACAGAACTTAGAACATGAAAGAGTTTAGCTGGGAAATTGTGGGGAAGAACACCAATGTTATCTGGTTTACTCTCGACGTCCATAGTTCACCACAATTTGTCAGACACTTCTTTTTCATCTTTCCCGCATCTTCTTGCAAGGTTAAATCAGTATAGTAAATGGTGGCTTTATCATAATGCTAGAGTATATCAATAAACGTGACCTTAGAACGGGTGTATACAATGTTTAGTAGAACAATTACTAGATTTTTTTTCATCAAGAGAGGGCTTAGTGTGGAGCAGTCGAAACATAAGGAGCGTGTATCGTTTGTGAATATGATTGAATCGATTTGTTAAACAGTGTATTTGCATGAGCGACCAATCACTCTTCAAAATCAAGCCAACACATTTTTTATTGGAATTGCCTTGAGAAAATAATATTTTTGTTTCCAACTGTGAAATTTTCAGCGACTAAATTTGTTACTTTGAAACACCAGGATATCTCCCTTTGGCTCACTCTGGGATTAGCCTTTCAAACACTCGGTGTTGTTTATGGTGATATGGGCACAAGCCCTTTATATGTGTTTGCTGATGTGTTCAGTAAGGTGCCCATCAAGTCAGAAGTTGATGTCTTGGGGGCTTTATCAACAGTCTTATATACAATTGCCTTACTTCCCTTGTCAAAATACATTTTTGTAGTGCTCAAAGCCAATGATAATGGAGAAGGTAATTGTGTTCTTGCTAGATTTTGTATTTTGTCTGTGTTTTCTTTCAAATAATTTTTTGAGCATGTCTTTCTAATGCAAGGATTGCTGGACTGTAGGAGGAACATTTGCTCTTTACTCGTTGATTTGCAGATATGCCAAGGTTAATATGCTGCCAAATCGACAGCCAGCTGATGAACGAATCTCAAGTTTTAGACTTAGATTACCCACTCCAGAGTTGGAAAGGGCTTTAAACATAAAAGAAGCATTGGAAAGAAAATCATTCATGAAAACACTTCTCTTGCTGTTGGTACTGATGGGAACTTCCATGATTATAGGGGATGGCATCCTGACACCAGCAGTATCAGGTATAACCTGTCCGTAATTCATTAGTAGGAAAAATAGCTTATGTTTTAAGATACATTGAACTAAAATGCTCATACTTGTCTTTGACGCTGATCTGTGACTGCAATTCTTTATTCTTTCAGTGATGTCCGCTGTGAGTGGCCTGCAGGGTGAAATACCTGGATTTGGTACAAGTAGGTATTTTTATTTTTTCATTTATTTGTAGATACCATTTATACTGTGGCGAAGAACTGAGGGACTGAAATACCATTGAAAATTAAAGATTTCAATCTTGTATGACCAGAAGTTTTTTTTTTTTTTTTGGCTATATTCCCTGGAATGTTATAGCACTAAGGTAACTTTTATGGGTGTGCAAAATTCAGGCCGACTGCTAATGCTACCAATATGGCTCTGTTATATAAATCTTATAGCACGACTAATATTGGCTAATTGGCTAATTATCCACTTGTTCATATGCACTATTTTCTATCAAATGTGTTTGAGAAAGTAAAAGAATATCCAGTAGAAGCACTGCTGAACGTATAAAGCTGCAGATTGTACTTCTTTCCCTATAAGCTGATTGATGTCGTTCACAGGTGCTCTTGTTATTGTTTCAATCATCCTCCTTGCGGGTTTATTCAGCATACAACGATTTGGGACAGGGAAAGTGGGTTTCATGTTTGCTCCTATTCTCTGTCTGTGGTTCTTTTCTCTTGGTGCCATTGGAGTTTACAATCTAGTGACTTATGATGTCAGTGTTCTGAGGGCACTCAATCCAGCATACATATATCTTTTCTTCAAGAAGAACAGTGGTAATGCATGGTCGGCTCTCGGCGGATGCGTTTTGTGTATTACTGGTACTCCTTTTTGTAAAGCTAGATAGGTTATATATACTTTTTCATTGAACTATTAATGAAGTTCTTATGAGATATCAATCAGGGTTGCTGAAAGGCCACTGTCCAGTGCTTCTTTCTTGAAGTAATGCTTCTTCTCATATGTCCTTCCCTAGAAAAATTCTCTTGATTTGGCCATTACTGAAAACCTGGTTGAAAGAAGAATAAACATAGAAATGTGCTGCTTTGTGAGCTGGTTCTGAGTAGAGGCATTTTGCATATCACATCGAGTTATTTTAGCTTATATATATATATATAAGTTTCCAACTCTTTTGAAGCCTGTATTATAGGACCATTAAGAAAGACCTCTTTAAAGATGAGTTTGTTATTTGTGTTTGCAGGTGCAGAAGCAATGTTTGCTGATCTCGGCCATTTCTCTGTACAAGCCATACAGGTCTGGAAAATAATGCTATTCCTTCTCTGAATAACCACAAGTTGAATGTTCCTCAGCTATATTATATTGCTTGAACAGATTGCTTTCACTTGCTTCGTCTTTCCCTGTCTTCTCTTGGCTTATATGGGCCAGGCAGCATATCTGATGAAGTACCCTGACTCTGCAAGCAGAATTTTCTACAATTCTGTTCCAGGTAACTCTTACGAACATATTGATTGTTAGTATGGTTCATGCGTCCTACAAAATGCTTCAACCTGTAATTGTGTTTTTATAAAAAGCTCTTTAATGCTTTCAATTGAATAAACAGATAGTCTCTTCTGGCCAGTCTTCGTTATAGCAACCCTTGCTGCAATGATTGCTAGCCAAGCAATGATTTCTGCCACCTTTTCATGTGTTAAGCAAGCCATGGCACTTGGATGCTTCCCACGGCTGAAGATAATTCACACCTCAAAAAGGCGGATGGGTCAAATTTACATTCCTGTGATAAATTATTTCTTGATGATCATGTGCATATTTGTCGTTTCCATCTTCCAAAGCACCACGGATATCTCTAATGCATATGGTTAAGTATTGTATCTTTTGCTGCTTCCATCTTATAAGAGTCTTTTGGAATCGTAAATCATGCAAATTTTTTCTCTCAATTATTTATTGTGTTTCAGAAACAATGAAAGGTTGTGGTATAGTTGTACAATAGATATTGTAAGTTACTTATAATATCAATTTGCTGCATTTTTTTGTCCTTGGATATTGGTAGCTTTTACTCTATTCTTTATCTCATTCTCTCTCTAGTTTTAAGGTAAATTCTTTATTTTTTCCTTTTACTTTATTGCTGCCTTAGCTTATGTTTTGCTGCTGCCAACTAATTTCCAGTGGCAATGCTGCTGATGTGCAAAAGTCATGGAAAGTGATTTTGTCTTGTTTCTTGTTAACTTGAGGTCCTGTTCATAGGGGGACGAGATTATCTCACGAATTCTCTTATGGCAAATATTCTGACACAATTTATTGTTGTTCTTGTAGGTATAGCTGAAGTTGGTGTAATGATGGTGAGCACCACCTTGGTGACTCTTGTGATGCTTCTTATCTGGCAGACCAACTTGTTTCTGGCTTTGTGTTTTCCGCTTGTGTTTGGCACAGTAGAGCTCATTTACATGTCTGCAGTTCTATCTAAAATCAAAGAGGGCGGTTGGCTTCCACTTGTTTTTGCTACTTGCTTTCTATGTGTGATGTACGTTTGGAATTATGGGAGTGTGCTCAAGTATAAAAGTGAGGTCAGCGAGAAGATATCCATGGATTTTATGCTTGAGCTTGGTTGCAACCTTGGGACTGCACGAGTGCCTGGAATTGGTTTGCTATACAATGAGCTTGTACAGGGCATTCCCTCTATTTTTGGACAGTTTTTACTGAGTCTTCCAGCTATCCACTCTACTATAATATTCGTGTGCATCAAGTATGTTCCTGTTCCTGTGGTTCCTCAAGAAGAGAGATTTCTTTTCCGAAGAGTTTGCCCAAAGGACTACCATATGTTCCGGTGTGTTGCTCGATATGGTTACAAAGATGTAAGGAAGGAAGATCATCATGCATTCGAGCAACTTTTGGTTGAAAGCCTTGAGAAGTTCTTGCGTAGAGAAGCTCAAGATCTTGCATTGGAGAGCGGCCTTCAGGAAATGGATGGTGGTTCATTGAGGTCAACAGACTCTGGAGCCCCAACTGGTGATGCCTATGACGAGCTTAGGATTCCCTTAATACATGATGGAAGACTTGAACAGGGAAGTACTTCAGAAGAAGTTCCCTCTACATTGCCATCTAGCATCATGTCCTCAGATGAAGACCCCAGTCTTGAGTATGAACTTGCAGCCCTTAAAGAAGCAATTGATTCAGGATTTACTTATCTACTTGCTCATGGAGACGTCAGGGCAAAGAAGAATTCAATTTTCCTGAAGAAGCTAGTCATCAATTATTTTTATGCCTTCCTGAGAAGAAACTGTAGAGGAGGCACTGCCAATCTAAAAGTACCTCACATGAATATCTTGCAAGTTGGGATGACATACATGGTCTAGGATGACATACATGGTCTAAGACTCCAAAGTAGTTTAGCTAGCCGAATCTGTAGGAACATTTTTAGCCACCTATTGAGGCTTCTAGACTGAAACCATTGTCCTGGGTTAGAGATTTCAATTCTCATGCAACTCCACAACATTATCTTAAAATGATTTTAGTCCTTGGGATGTTGAGGAACTGACATAAAAATGCATGAATAGTTTTCATTTGACATATTTTGTTCTTCTCAGGCATAAATAGCTTAATTTTCGACTCCTTTGTCCTGTAAATTACTGTCAACAAATACAACATAGTCAAAGCTGAGACTAAGACGTAAGAGGGGTTATATTTCAATTTTGAAAGCAACAAACAAGTTACTGGCCGGAGAATGGAGATGAATCATGATGGGCCTTCGACTGGTTGATATAAGAGTTTGGTCCATATTATCAGCACATCTTTTTCTTATCTTGTTTTCTGGAACCTTTTGCTCTTCCATTCGTCCTTATGCAGTTGTTGGGAGATGCACGTGTGTGGTAGGGAAAGTTGCTAAAGTCCCTGGGGTCGATTCACGTTGTCGGATATAGCAAAAGCACTGTCAAAAGGGAACAGCACTAACAACTCTTCTGTTGCTTATCCCTCAAGACTCTACCTTTGAAGCTGCAATCTGCTACATGACATTGACTCAACACAACTTGTAGATTTTTTAAGAATTTTCAAATAAAAATTTAATTAACTGACGCAAAAAACTCTCTAACTTTTAGTCCTTACTTGGAGATAGGCAATCGTATTCATTCCATTGCCTGAGGCATGGTTAAAACCTTTACTTCCAACATGAACATAGCCACAGGAAGGTAGAATTGTGCTTACTCACCTTTTCAGTCTTGGTTAAAGTGGCATGTACAACAGACATGTTAAAGATGATTTACGTTAAGAGTAACATAACGATTTCATTTGCTGATGTATAGTTTTTCTTTTCTTAAGAAAGAAGGCTAAGGTACGTGGAGATTGGCACCTGGGAAATGAAGGAAAGCAAACTCCTAAGCAGCCGAGGAATTGGCTAAAACGGACTTTTCAACCACACGTCTGTCTCCACTCTTTCTTTGTGGAAGGAAGAGTGACATGAGGCAGGATAGGGATGAGTTGCAATGAAAAGGTAAAAATAGGGAACACAGGCCTTTGCGTCATCACTTGGGGGACCAGCGCAATTGTTTGACACGTGTCCTTTGGAGACGTCACAATTCACAAAGATGTTAAGATATGTCTACTTGTCATGCCCACGAGTGTTCATGTTAGGTCATGAGAGTGACTGAGTTGGAGGCAGTGCTGGAATGTGGTGAAGGATCAGGAGGAGCCTTATTTGTTTGTCGCACTTGATTAATTCAAACACAGCCCTGTAATTGTGTGTGTGTGTTATAAAATTAACATATCATGAACTACTAGTTGTGGAAGTCATTGTTGGTTTGGTATGTGTTTATTACTATGGTCCACTTTGGAGTAGCATTTGACACCAATTACTGGTGTGTTTCTTCCTTGGGATGCACTATAATTGTTGCATTGACTCTTAATTTCATGACAAATTGATTCAATTTTGGTGTTCAATCATATGTTTGATTCCAATCCATCAACAATTCTTTAAAAGGATTGGCTGCGTAGTGACGGGAAGCTCTTTGTTAATGCTTGCATCATTTGTCATGCGAGGGTTGCTTGTTTCTTCAAGTCCTCTGGGTTCAGATTTCTTGTCCAATATTATGGTATTTTATTGTATCCAATAAATCTCAGTCGTTTATTTATGTGGGTCTTATATAGGTTTCGCGTGAATCTCGCGTGGATCTCATAAAATAAATAGTTGAGATTTCATGAGACAAAATAAGACAGGGTAATATTGAATAGAAGATCTTGATTCAAGTCCTCCGTACTCCGAAGGCTCATCTGTTCTGGACAAAAAAAGATTGACAAATCACTGAATCTTTACTCCTTCTGGACTATACAATTCGCAAAAATCAAGACTCTTTCTTAAAATGTTCATATGTGGGGAAGGTGTGAGGGGACCATACTATAAAGAATATATAGCGGTCCAATGGTCCAACTTTGTGGCTTTGGCGTGGCGTGGGAGTTCTATAACCTGCTCAGCACGTAATCAACTTTGTTCTTCAAAAGCCTCTATTTTGACATAGACATAGTTATTCTATGAAACTTTAGGGCTTGATTGGTAATTTGATTTGAGCCATCAATGCAATATCAGTTGGGATAAATAATCTATGGATGGAAGCAACTTAATTACATTTACTTATTCAGAAGTCTGTATTTATCCAGCGTTTCGTGAATATATCATTAATGCTTTTAGTTGAGATCAAAGTCATTCTCTGTCGGTGAATGTTTGAAGTTAACATAGACGTAAGATTACAGAAAGAGGAGAACAACAATTATTACAAAGATCCTCGACCTATTTCCAAAGAAGAGTAAAAGGTATGGTTGCTGAGAAACTTGTCACAAATTGACCTTGATTCCTGTTCATATTGCATTTCAAAACACTAGTTTGATAGATCACTTGCTAATGAATTCTAAGACATGCGAGGGAATGATGACTGAACACACTTTCTGCCTACCCAAATTAGCTTTCATTGTTCCAAAAACTGGAAATCATGGTTAGTGAAGAACTGTGTCAAGGATTCATCACCTTTCTAAGGAGAATTGGTTCGAAAGTTTGGAGTACCCTATAGAATTATGCATAAACGATTGATCAAGTCTAAAGAGGCTAAAAATAATAAACCAAAAAGTCAATCTCAATCCCGTTCTGATCTAAAATAGAATGTAGAATATTTCTATATTTGTATGTATTTATTATGTAGAATATTGTATTCTTTTGTATAGTATAGAATAATGTTATGAATACCGTAATGAATTTAATATCGGATTAGATTTTAATACGATACTGTACAGATACTGATTAATATTTGGTATCATTTCGGGTAATTTTTTAATTTATAAAATAATTCCTAAATTTTTAAAAAATTACAAAATAGTTCATTGTCATATTATACAGTTGTAGTTTATTTAATTTAGTTTTTTTTATATCTTATCCATTTTAGTTTTTATATATCTTTATTATATTCTAATTATTTCTATATATAATAATTATCTAAATATAATAAT
>JANTNU010000003.1:12442246-12463592 GCA_024752395.1 Erythroxylum havanense
TATTTTTAAATTTTATTTAATTTATAATTATTATTAGTAATAAAATATTTATTATTATTTTAAAAACTTTGAAAAAAATGAGGGAATGAGAGGTAGAAAGGAAGGAGGGAGATTTTGAAAATTTGACAAAAAAGTCTCTAAAATTTTTAAAATTTTCGGTACCGACCGATATTTTGCATACCGACTGGTATAGCCGAAATCGGCTGGTACCATCGATATTTAAAACCAGTATCAAAATTTAAAATACAGTACCAATTTTGGGTCGATATGGAACGGATTTAATAACAGTGGTATAGAATACTACTGTATTGTATAGTTTTTAGTTGAGTTGCATTTTATGTAGTAGTAGTTAACGTTTTGTATGAACAATGATGGCATATATACTATCCTCATTTTTCTTCAGATGAATGTAACGATAATCATTCATTTGGTTTTTGATTTCTCTACTAAATCAAAATCCCTAGAGTGTTTTCGGTTTCTTCATGGTATCAGAGCAACTAGATTGATCCACACATCTACACAGTTGAATCATGGTAGATGGCATCAGTAGTTTGAGAACATCGTTTGGAAGTATGAATGTTGACGAGAATCCGATGTTTCTGTAAAACTCAGATCATCCTGGAATGATTGTAACGATAACCATTCATTTGGTTTTTGATTTCTCTACTAAATCAAAATCCCTAGAGTGTTTTCGGTTTCTTCACGGTATCAGAGCAACTAGATTGATCCACACATCTACACAGTTGAATCATGGTAGATGGCATCAGTAGTTTGAGAACATCGTTTGGAAGTATGAATGATGACGAGAATCCGATGTTTCTGTAAAACTCAGATCATCCTGGAATGATTCTCGTTACGACTCCATTAAGCGACAACAACAACTTGTCTTGGAGTCGTGAGATGCGAATCACTTTAGGCACAAAGTTGAAGCTTAATTTCATTAACGGCAAATGTGAAAGACCGAAAGAAAGTTCACCAGACTATGATTGATAGTGTCGAGTTGATTTTATAGTCACACCATAGATTCTTAATGCCATCGCCAAAGACATCATGAAGTCCATTCTGCACACGAGTTCTACTAGGGATCTCTGGAAAGAACTAGAACGGCGATACGGAGAATGTAATGGCCCGCTATTGTATCTGCTCAAGAGAGAAATTAGTTTGATTTCACAAAGGGAATTATCTATTTCCAGGTATTTTACTAAACTCAAACATTTGTGAGATGATCTGAACTATTTGGCTCCCATCCCACGGTGTTCATGCGGAGCCCTAAAACAATGTTCATGTGGATCCCTAAAACAGTTTGTTGATTTTGGGGATAATGATCGATTGGTAGAATTTCTTATGGGATTGAAGGAAGACTATGATGCAATTCGGAGTCAAATACTTATGATGAAACCTTTGCCTCATATAGATAGGGCTTATGCAATGGTAGTTAGGGTTGAAAAACAACGGGAGGTTAACATTACCGTTGTTGAAAATACAACTAGTGCTATGATGGTGCATATAATTTTGGTAGCAGTAGTGCAAAAGGGGTTGGTAGAGGTGTTTCTAAGAAATAGTTGAATAAGGAGGACATGCTTTGTGATTTTTGTAAGATGAAGTGACATACAAGAGATACCTGTTTCAAGATTCATGGGTATCTTGATTGATATAAAGGTTCTAAAGAAAGAAAAAAAAGAGGGGATATGAATAAGGAGTTTGTGAATATTATTAATTCGCCTTTAGATTATTTAGTAGAGAAGGGTACAAAGGAACCGGTTTAGATGCAAGACATGGCTGCTATGATTCAACAAGGTATCGAGAGCTTTTTAAAAAAGTCAAGGGAAGTAGATTCAGATGAAAGACAAGGGAGGAGATGTCATCAATTTTGCACACTACAACGACTTTTCAGATAGTATTCTTAAGCATTCTTTTAGTTCAATTAGTTCAATTGAATGTGTTTCTTGGATAATAGACACAGGAGATTCAAACCGTATGTGTCATGATCTTAGTTTGTTTGATAATCCTAAATAGACTTCCAACTCATTTTCTTAACTGGAAGTCTCTTTATTCTGTTTTTTTTTTCAAAAGGAACCCTGCTACAATTTTCTAAGAAGTTTTGGTTGCTTATTTTATGCCCCTAACACCTTTCCTTATAAAGATAAATTTGCTCCTAGGACTTTCAAATCTATTTTCCTTGGTTATTCTTCAGGACAAAAAGCTTACAAACTTTATGATATGCAAAGTCATCATTATTTTCATTCCTAGGGATGTTATTTTCTATGAAAATATACTCCCATTTTAGTTTATTCCTTCAAATCTAGAATTTGATCCTTTGTGTAATCCAGAAGTCCTAACACCTGTTGTGTTTCAAGAATTATCACCCCTGAAACTGTTACTGTTGGTCCTTCTGATTCATCAGTTCCACCTTCATCAGATACCCCTTGCTCCACTGATATTTCACAGAGTCTAGCTCATATTCGTAGGAGTACTCGTGTGACTCAACGACCTAATTGGTTGAATGATTTTATTTCACATGCATTTGTTACTGATATTGCTCATTGTACTCTTCCTAATACAACTTATTCTTCTTCTCATACACCTCCCACATATCCCTTTCTACTTTCCTCACATCTTACCTCAGCTTATCATTCTTTTTTAGGAAATGTGCCTAATATTGAAGAACCTATCTCTTTTGAGCAAGGTCAAACTAATCCGAATTGGTTGGCTGCTATGGGGGCTGAGTTGGCAGCCCTTGATAGCAATCATACTTGAGATCTTACTACTTTACTGAAAGGTAAAAAGACTATAGGTTCTAAATGAGTTTATAAAGTTAAACTTAAACCTGATAGAACCGTTGATAAATATAAGGCTAGATTAGTAGCAAAAGGCTACAATCAAATTGAAGGAGTTGATTACACTGACTACTTTTCTCCATTTGCCAAAATGGTTACTATGGGATTTTTTTATAGCTATTGCTGTTGCAAAAGGGTGGCCTTTACATCAGTTAGACATAAACAATGCTTTTTTACATAGTTATATTGATGAGGAGTTGTACATGTTACCTCCTCAAGAGAATACAAGACTGGTCCCAATCAAGTGTGTCGTTTGTGGAGGTCTTTATATGATCTTAAGCAAGCTCAATACTAATGGAATCATGAACTTACTATTTATCTTTGCTGCTAACAATATTTTGTGCAATCTGCTCATGATCCGTGTCTCTTCATTAAATCAGAAGGGGTCGATTATATTTCTATTGTTGTATATGTTGATGATGTGTTGATTATGGGTCCAACGGAGACTTGTATTCAACAAATAAAACAAATTTTACATGAATAGTTTCCTATTAAAGACATGAGATCTGCAAAATATTTTTTTGGATTGGAACTTGCTTGGTTTGATAATGGGTTGTAAGCGAATAAAAGAAAATATATGTTGGATATCCTCAAGGATGCAGGTTTGACATATTTAAAAGGGGCAGCCACTCCTTTATTTTCTCATTGTCATTTTGATAATGCTAGCTCTCCTTTATTAGGGAATCCAAATAGATATCAAAGGCTATTTGGGCATCTCCTTTATCTTGGATTTACCCCGACCAGACATCACACATGCGACTCGATAGTTGAGTCAATTTGTTCAGGCTCCTACTGAACAGCGCTGGACGGCGGCCATTTATATGTTCAAGTATCTAAAACAGTCTCCATCTACATGTTTATTCTTTCCTTATAATAATTCTTGTTCATTACAAGCATTTTGTGATATGGATTGGGTTGCATATCCTTTTAGTAGGAGATCTTTAACAGGATTTTGCATATTTTTGGGTGATGCTATGATTTCTTGGTAAACTAAGAAACAATCCATTATTTCTCGGTCTTCCACGAAGACTGAATGTCATAGTCTCTCCACTATGGTCTGTGATGGATTTTTTATTTGTTGGTTGATTTCAAACTGTCCATTTCATTTCCTATTCCTTTATGATGTGACAATTTGGTTGCTATTTATATTACTGCTAATCCTATTTTTCATGAACGGACCAAGCATTTAGAAATTGATTGTCATCTGATTTGAGATAACTACAAAGAGGGCTTTGTTCTTCCTCAATATATTCCTTCAAAATTTCAGTTGGCAGATATGTTTACTAAGGCTTTGTCAGCTCCAATTTTTTTCTTTTTTGATGTCTAAGTTAGGTTTGTGTGATTGGCACCAAGCACCATCTTAAGGTGGCTGTAGAATATTTTTGTATCTGTATTTATTGTGTAGAATATTGTATTCTTTTGTATAGTATAGAATATTGATGTATTGCATAGTTTTTAGTTGAGTTGTGTTTTATGTAGTTGTAGTTATCGTTTTGTATGAACAGTGATGATATATTATTTATCATCCTTATTTTTCTTCGTATGAATGTAACGATAACCATTCATTTGGTTTTTAATTTCTCTACTAAATCAAAATCCCTAGAGTGTTTTCAATTTCTTCGTAAAACTAATCTTATTACACAATCAAATATTAAATAAAACATGACTAATATTTTCAGTTTCTTTATGGGAATAGACGTAAAAGGAAGTTCATCGCATCACTAAAACTGATCATGAAGCAACCTCTACATGCAGTGTTTACCTTTAGCAAGGTTATTTAGCAATCACAAATGCGACCAATTCCTATCCAACCTTAAATTCTCATTATTAGCCATCATATCTCGAACATTTCAATAACAAATTTAACTTAGTACATGTCATTGCTACTAAAATTACTGTATAAGTTGATCTTCTTCATTTCTACCTAAGGGAATATGGTAAATACTAGTTACTCTTTTATAGTGATAATTCCACACCTCAAGTGAGGAATCATCAAATCTTTGACTATTAAGTCTTCCAAACTAGAAATCACAAGAAATTGAATTATTAAATTTTGATTATCCCTTAACCAAAAATCATCTCAAACTTAAATGAACCAAGGCTAAGATATTCTTTCAAGTAAAACATGGATTATGGCTGAATTTTGCTAACGTTAAATCTCTATTTGGGTAATATTTAACTTTTAGAATTCAAAATTTTAGAGTATTCATATAGTAGGAGCATGTACCCTTGCTTAGCCAATGTAGCAAGATTAAAGAAAAGTAAATCACAAAAACTCAATATATTATATTCTTTACATATGCACAATTTATTCCTCGTAAACTATTATGTTTCACTCCCCCATTAAAAAGAATTCATTATTTTCTTATTCTCATCACATAAAGACATAAGTAATGAAATTTTATTCATATAGCTTAAGTCTAAGAAAACATCTTTCTTGCCTTTCCCACTCAAAGAAGAAATACCAAGGTATTTTTTTTGTCACAAATATTCTTACATACACCAAGATGGATGAAATAAAATCTATAAAATAAGATGGTACATTAGAGCTAAATAAAATATCTGAATTCCAAAAATTATTGGCCAAATTGAATTCATCCTCATATTGCTTTTACATCCAAAAATTGGTATCTAATAAAAAATTTTCATATCAGTAGATAACTAGAATACCCGTTAATTGCTAGTATAAATTTAAAAAAGTTTAGGACTAAATTGAAAAAACTTAAAATTTCTCTTATATAAAAAAATTATTACTTATACATAAAAAGGAACATGAAAAAATCTATATAATTTATTTAATAAATAATAAAATGCAAATAAGAATGTATTATATAAAATTTTTATGTATTTAGACTTATACAAAGTGATTATATATTACAAAATTAAATATATTATTTTAATACAATCGTATTTAATATAATTTAAATTTTATACATTTTATATTCATAATATATATGCTTTCTAATATATACATGTAAAAATTATTATATTAACTTTTGAAATATGTAAAATAATATCTGAAATTAAATTTATTTTAATATATAAAACACATGTGAAAATGATATTAATTCCCGATTGGTTTCTTTATCATTCATTCCAAAGATTTTTAGACATTTATGAATACCCAAATTTTCATATAACTCTACCAAATATTCATGTTACTATTGCAATCGTATTCTTATAAGAACTTCAATGAAGTTGATTTGGGTATTCATATACTACAAGATATACAACTGGGATCACTACATATACTACAAGAAAAATAGAGTTTAGCGACGAAATTTACCGACGAAATTTGCACATATTTCGTCGGTAAACTTATTTAGTAATGAAATTTATTCAAGGAAAAAGATGGCGGAGATATGACCGTTAGTAAATTTAATGACGGAAATTTTCTATTGGTAAATTTACCGACAGTAAAACTTTCCGTCGGTAAATTTACCGACGGTTATTTTGTTCAATCAATAAATTCTTCTGTCAGAAAATTACCAACGGATTTTGTAATTCCGTCGGTAATTAGCGACGGAAATTTTTCCGTCAGTAAAATCCAATATATTTACCAACGGAATTTTTTTTCCGTCGGTAAATTTGGTAAAATTTATTTTTTAAAATTTTACCTGCAAAGTGTTTAATTTCTCTGGAAGCCACCATGGAGAGAACTTTATTATTTCAAGTAAAAGAATTAAAATATTAAAATTCATACTAAAACAGAACTGGAAATAAAGAACTGAAATCATTTTTTCAAATAACAAACATTTCATCAAACACCTTACATGCTTCAGAAATTTATCTTAACATCATAACTAAAATCACGTCTTGTCTCTTCTATCACTAACATTTATACCTTAAAGTCGTTTTTCAATAATAAAATACACAAATAAACGAAAATAATAAATACACAAATTAACTTTCATTTAATATATGAAAAAACACATGATAGTAGTTGCAAAAATACCTCTATCGAAGGACACGATAACAATAGCCGGAGAAGACAACGTCGTTGAGCAGAAAAGGAGTTCACAACAGAGAAATGGGCTCCAAGAAAACCGAAGAGAAGATGTAGGAAGAAGGAAGAAGAAGGAAGGAAAAAGAAGATAGAAGTGGGAGGGAGATATCGGCTGAGTTTATATTTAAAAAGAATTTATCGACGGAATTACCGACGGAAATTTCCGTAAGTAAATTAAAAATATATATATACCGCCAATAATTCCCGCCTTTTTATTGACGGAAAGAAAATTTCCGTCACTAAATTCATTTACCTAAGGAAATTTACCTACAAAAAATTCCGTAAGTAAACTCAAAATTTTTTATTTCGTGAAAAATTTCCTCCATTTTTAGCGACGGAACATATACTGTCGCTAAATTCCGTTGCTAATTTTGCTGCAATGATTTCCCTCCAAATTTAGCGACGAGTATTAGTACCATCGCTAAATTACTCAATTTCAATTTTAGCGATGGAAATTATATTTCCGTCCCTAATTGTCAACTGAAATTGTTCCGTTACTAAGTTTCCGTCGCTAATCTATATTTTTTGTAGT
The DNA here is from genome assembly GCA_024752395.1 of Erythroxylum havanense. NCBI lineage: Eukaryota > Viridiplantae > Streptophyta > Magnoliopsida > Malpighiales > Erythroxylaceae > Erythroxylum > Erythroxylum havanense. The sequence continues at coordinate 12,449,622 of JANTNU010000003.1, forward strand.
GATATGCAACCTTATTTAGTCTGAAATTGAGCAGAGACAAGTTACCTCTGGTAAGTTTTTGACCTCTAGGCATGATGCTTGTTTGACGGTGTTAGAAGTGTCTAACTTATCCCCAAAAGCTAGCTCAAGAGAAGGAGGTTTGCATACTATTATAAATTGTTTAATGATCTTATAGTTGTCCGATGTGGAATTCCTGACACACCCCTTCAGTCCAGAGCAGGACTGGACATCTGATTGACATATTGGACAAAGGGACATAACCGGACACCGCCCCAAACCATCGAGACAAACTGACTTGGCTCTAATACCATATTAGAAGTGTCTAACTTATCCCCAAAAGTTAGCTCAAGAGGAGGAGGTTTGCATACTATTATAAATTCTTGAATGTCTTTATAGTTGTCCGATGTGGGATTCCTGACACACCCCTTCAGTCCAAAGCAGGACTGGACATCTGATGGACATATTGGGCAAAGGGACATAACCGGGCACCGCCCCAAACCATCGAGACAAGCCGACTTGGCTCTAATACCATGTTAAAAGTGCCTAACTCATCCCCAAAAGCTAGCTCAAGAGGAGGAGGTTTGCATAATATTATAAATTCTTGAATGCCTTTATAGTTGTCCGATGTGGGATTCCTGACATACCCCCTCAGTCCAAAGCAGGACTGGACATCTGATGGATATATTGGGCAAAGGGACATAACCGGACACCGCCCCAAACTATCGAGACAAACTGACTTGGCTCTAATACTCTGTTAGAAGTGTCTAACTTATCTCCAAAAGTTAGCTCAAGAGGAGGAAGTTTGTATACTATTATAAATTGTTTAATGATCTTATAATTGTCCGATATGAGATTTCTGACAGATGGCGACAAGGGAGGAAGAGACGACGGTCTGAGACTCAAATTCAGATTAACATGGACCGACGTCCCAGCTATCAGATAGCTCAACACACGCGTTATTAGTCTTATTACGACCCAAGAAAGCAACATTTAGCCAGCCGCCAATGATTATTTGTTTTATGATTGTGATCGTGCATACATACCTACTCAACCAGCTGTCTCCATTTCTTAACATACATGCATGCTTACGAATTCAGAACAACTTCTTATTTGGTCGCATCCTTCGATAATCAAAGCGATACATTAGGTCTGACTCAGAAAAGCCAAATTGGATCGTGCTGATTAAGAACAGCTTCAGACACGTTATAACGAGGACAAATTAGGTTCTTAATTTCCTAGAAGAACCTAATTAGATGAAATGCCATATGCAGAAATTAACAACAGGGAGATATTATATTGTCGCTGTAGCTGTCTGTCCATTACGTTAAAGACTTTAAGACAGTGATGTTTCCAAATAGTTACTGGCATTGACAAAGACAAGTTAATTGCCGTTTAGTATAGTAATCGATACAGCAAATCTTGAGTGGGGTTGTCCTTTAGCAATTACTTGTGTGATTTGTTTTAGTCCTAAACGTCGTGATACTTTGTAATTGAATTTATTGCCTTAATAACCCTGTGTTATTCAAAAGTTGCTAAAAAAATCTTGATATATAAAAATTAGCAAAAAAACCCTGAGTTAAAATTTAATTAACTCACAGCCCCTTAACAACACACGGCTAAGGGTTTTTTTGCAGCAAAATTGAAAACATAAGGTTAATAGAGTAACATTTTATATCTCAGAGTTTAATTAGCTACTTTTGTATAACACAAGGGTCGCTACAGCAATTTTGTCCTTTGTAATTCTGCAGCATTCACCTCATTTTATATACAAAATGGCCTTTATAAAGAGGTGTGAGCCTTAATTTGGTAGATTGGTTTATTAATTCATCACGGGGAGTTGAACAAAAAGTCTAAACATTGTGAGAGTTTGTTGGCCTATTCTTTATCCACCAAAAAGCTGAATATCTTGTAGTTGAGAAGTTCAAAGAGTGTGGCCTTGGCTTTATAACCCATTTTATACATGGAATTAGTGATTTTTCTTTCAAAACCCGCACGAGATAGTCCAGTTGATCATTGGAAAAGAAAGTGAGTCCAAGTTACGTCAAACGTGGGTGTCTACTAATTATGGTCTGCTTTATTTTCCTCCACCAATATTTGCAATTCCTTCTTTTTCTCTCAGGGACAGGGAGTCAAAAATAAGGAAGGAAGAGATTGAACATACACTATTGGTCAACCTGATGTCACTCAAATTTGACTAAATAATTACCTTGAAAGCAACCTCATAGCTCATACCACCACTTTATAAAAAGCAGATATTATAATGAACCGACAGCTCTCTTATCATTCATGGCAACCCCCCATTTCACATTCATTTCAGTTTTTTCCACTACTGATTTAACACTTTTATAAGCACCTTTGGTTATAATTACTGATTGCCATTTTCTTTTCAACTATATTCTGTTTAAGATTATGATTATTTAGAAGTTACAACTTAGCCATCTAAGTGGAAACTACCAATAGGGTTACACAACTTGGCCATTTAAGAGGAGACTACCAATAGGTTTATTCCTTGAGAATATACTTTCTATGATTATTTTAATATATTTCAGTCCTACACTCAATAAAATCTTTTTCCTCTATAGTTAATCAAACTACTACATTAGTATGGGAGTGAATGAAAAGTGCGAATAACGTGGAACTTAACGAGCTGCTGCTTGATGAACGACTTCAAGAACTTCAGTTAGGTTTTTTTTTCCCCACTACTTTTATGGCCGAGTCAACACGGTTTACACCAACCGAGTCACGCCAAAACCTTGGAGAGAAAGTAAGAGTGCATATATGGCAAATGGCATAGGGATTAGCATTAGATGCTAAAGTACCAATTTTGCCTGCTCAATTGCAGTGCACGTTGCCATTTTCAGCTCCTTCACTGTGTGGATCTTTCTCCTCTCTTCCACAATTGTTCCTATAAAAAAATTTACAAAAAGGACACTCTAAAATAAGCTTAGAGTTTAACAATCCCAAAGCTTCTCACTCACCGGCTACAGACCAAAATCAAACTATCTCTATCTGACACTCCCTGAATTATTATTATATTTGTATCCAAAAGACTCTATCTTTGGTTCTCTGATTTTCAGTTCCAGTGTCCATCACATCCTTTCCTAGTGCCTCGACCTCGTGTCTCTTCTTCTTCTGTCTGCATTTCTGGTTGTTCAACTGTTGCTTACTTTCGCGTACCTTAGACAAGTTTCAACCTTTATATATATAAAATGTTGTAAGTCTCGCTTCGAGTGAATTGCATGCGTATGTTGTTTCTGAGTAAGTTTTTACTGAGGAGGGTGTGTTTTGGCAAGTGGGTTATCGTTGAATCGCTTCGTTTGCCGAAAATGATGAAACTTTTCAAGCTCTGAGGACTCGGTCATGGATCTGGAAACTGGGATTTATCCAAACCATGCAAAGGTGAGATGGGTGTGCTTCACTTATATGGCCAAGTGTCGATCTTTTTCAGTTTGTATCAACAAGGTCTTCCCTTTGATGTAGGATGTAGGAGAGTCATAATTGAGCGAGTTGGCATTGATTCTTCGATTTTTCAACTAGGCCAGAAATTATATTTTCAATTAGTTAAGCCGCAGTTAGTGGTTTTCGATGTACGAATTATTTGGATACCGATTCAATTACTTAGCTCTTTTTCGTTGTATAATCTAATCGAAGCTTTTGATGCAGAGGGAATCATGGAAGACAGTTTTAACTCTGGCGTATCAAAGTCTTGGAGTTGTGTATGGTGATTTAAGCACTTCGCCATTATACGTATACAAGAGCACGTTCGCTGAGGATATTCACCACTCTGAGACTAATGAAGAAATTTATGGTGTTCTTTCCTTTGTGTTTTGGACTCTCACTTTGGTCCCCTTGTTAAAATACGTGCTCATAGTGCTGAAAGCTGATGACAATGGCGAGGGAGGGACTTTTGCTTTGTACTCGTTGCTCTGCCGACACGCCCGAGTCAACTCCTTGCCAAATTGTCAGGTGGCAGATGAGGAACTATACGAATACAAGAAAGATAACGTTAGTTTGTCACCAAAGACAAGTTTTGGGTCCCGATTGAAATCTACTTTGGAGAAGCATAGGGTGTTACAGAGGTTTTTGCTTGTGTTGGCTTTGATTGGAACTTGTATGGTTATCGGTGATGGGGTCCTCACGCCTGCTATTTCCGGTGTGTTTTAATCATGTTTTTTTTTTTTGCTCGCCCATACAAATCTTAATATACAACCGAATTTTTTGCTCTTCTAGACCTAATTTTTCGATTGGTGGTATTTATACAGTATTTTCTGCCGTTTCCGGCCTTGAGCTCTCGACGGCAAAAGAGCATCATAAATGTAAGATTTGCCTTTCTTTCCACTTTTGCTCTGATATGTTGATAGTTTCATCTTTCCTTTTAGCTTCAAGAAGGATCGGTCTTGGTTGACATGTTTTAATAGTCTGGGCATTGCTCGAGTCATTGCACCGTATGTTCATCTGCGGTACTCTTTCCATGACTTACAATTGGGATTTCTGAAATTTTCAATGATGAGTTCCGTTCCTTGTTTGAATTCCCGTAAGTTTGCAAATTGTTGCCTGAATTTTTTGTTATGCTTTAGTAAATTTTCCGCCGTGTATTTCATTAACCTTTAAAGACAAATATACATCCTGATACAGTCATGAATAGTCTACGACATTTAGAATATGATTGGACTGGTGAAATCCTTCTCACCTCTTTTTAGTTTTCCTTTGTGACTATAAGGTATTTTCTCTCCATTCAAATGGTAGCAGTGATCCACAGCTCAGAAAGAATGATAAGAGCTCAAAATCAGAGAGTTGTTTAGATTTTTCATCATTCTTTTGTGTCCACGAAAGCAAACTTTTCTCATTGCAACTTATAAGAGGTATGATCAAGTTACAAAGAAGAGCAGCTCAAGAAACTATCTAAGCCTAATAGCTAATTAATTCCCTGCATATAAATACTTATTAAGAGAAGACTGACTGTTTAGTCTCAAGATTGTTTCATCCGTGGTGAGCTGTTTGTCAGCTGATATTGGTCCTTGTTAGGTCATTTTTACAAGGTGCTAACAGCTAAGCTTGTTGGTGGGTCAGATGCATATCCTAAGAGAAGCTGAATTAGTCAAAGCTTTTGAAAAGCTTTACCTTTCATATTTTGGGCTTATGTCTGCTTTAGATGGATCGAACTGTGCAAAGGGACCCTGGTTTGGAAGAGGGTAAAGAATGTAGTCACTAAAGTTACTTTTCCAAGGTTCATCTCCTGATAAACCACTCCTAGTTTCCTGGAGTTATCACTCTGCTAGAAAGTAGATTCAATACCAGTCCTATGCATAGCTAGTCAAGGTCCTGATGTTTGCTTCTCCCCCTAAAAGTATATTTGGCAGAATTATGTTATGTTTGGCATGACATGGAACTCAAAAGGATAGTGTTGGAACATTTTGTATTCCAAAAAGAAGTGTTTTCTTCTTGCTGCTAAATGATACTGTTCTGATTCACAGTTCATAAAATATGAGCAATGCTAGGCTGAATTGCTCTTTGGAAAACAGGCCTATTTTCACTAGCGCTATCTTTTTCTTCATTATTTGCTCTTGCTTCTGCTGCTCTTAGCCTATTGATTTCTTGTTATTGTGCACTAACTACCATTTACTTATAAAATATGTCTCAGAAAAGTTACATCTATTTCTTGATATATTGCTTCATAACTACTCGATGCTTATTGCAGATATAGAAGTTCCAGTTGCATGCGTCATATTAATAGGCTTATTTGCCCTTCAGCATTATGGCACCCACAGGGTTGGTTTCTTGTTTGCTCCAGTGGTCCTAATATGGCTACTATGCATTAGTGCTATCGGGATATATAACATAATGCACTGGAATCCTCATGTGTATCAAGCTCTATCACCATACTACATGTTCAAGTTTTTAAGGAAAACTCAGAGGGGAGGCTGGATGTCCTTGGGTGGGATATTGTTGTGCATAACAGGTAAATATCTTCACGCATTTTCTTCCGACATTTCGAGTGAAGGTATAAGTTCACTTTTTCTAATACAACTTTTCATCATTCAGGGTCAGAAGCCATGTTTGCTGATCTTGGGCACTTTTCACAATTATCAATTAAGGTAAACTCTTGCAGAACCCAATCTTCAGGTGCATTCAAGCTTTCCTTTTTCAATTAAGTTGGTGTGCTTGATTCTTATACTGGTTAGTGAGCCTAGGCTTCTGCCATCTATTGTGCATTACGAGCATTTATTGTGTCAATTAACCTTAAACCTACAAATTTTCTTTTTTAACACCTTACTAAAAACTTTGGCCTACAAATAGCAGCTATCAACAAGGTTTTTTATATTATTATTCCAGACACTACCCTTAAAAAGAGAGCGTACCACATTATAGAAGCCTGCTTATCAAATGGTATATGATACTCATATTCATTTTCTGCTCTGTATGAAGCAAATTGAACTGACTTCTCTGAAGCTGTACACTACTTGGTAGGTTATGTCAGCCCGGCTTCTCTGTGGTGGTTAGGATTTTGGAATTGCACGTGTTATTGAAAAGACTGATTTGAGGTCCATTTTAAGTTCTTTGGTGTAACATTTTCATTAAGTTTTTTGATAATACAGTCTCGAGTGTCCTATGTTAATTTCTCATCATCTTAGCTATTAGACTGAGTGGAAATTTTCCCTTTTCTAATGGGAAATCAAAGCTAATTAAGCCTTGTTCCTTGATCATCTTTCTTTATTGATATTACCCTTACATTTTTTATTAAAAAAAAAAAGAGAACAAATGTCCATATTCTTCAGCTTAGTGCTAATATAGGATAGAGAGGTTTATCTGATGCCTGACTTGCATTTCTGCAGATTGCTTTCACATCTGTGGTTTATCCCTCCTTGATTCTTGCATATATGGGGCAAGCTGCTTACCTGTCTCAGCATCATAATATGGATAGTGTATATCGAATTGGGTTTTATGTATCTGTACCAGGTAGCATACCTCAAATTATTTAGTAAAGGTTCCATGATTTTAGAGAATTAGCAAATTTCTACTAACCAGAAGTGTCCTCTAATATTCTCCCAGATAAATTGAGATGGCCAGTTCTGGTCATAGCAATACTAGCTGCCGTGGTGGGAAGCCAAGCAATCATCACTGGAACTTTCTCAATTATCAAACAGTGCTCTGCTTTGGGTTGCTTCCCAAGGGTCAAAATAGTTCACACTTCATCAAACATCCACGGTCAAATTTACATTCCAGAAATCAACTGGACCTTAATGTTATTATGCTTGGCTGTTACAATTGGTTTCAGAGACACAAAGCGTATGGGTAATGCTTCAGGTATGACCATAAACCTTGTTTTGGTTCCCCAATACCAAATTTATATATTGTAATACACATATATAGAAACCTTATGTCATATGTCCATTCCTCAAGATTTTGTGGACGATGACGTGTCTCCTTATTCAAGCAAGCAGAGATTTTGGAAACATTATGCATCTTAGCACCGCTGATACTGTAAAATGATTATATTAAAATACTAATTAATCATTGATATTTCAAATAATCTCTTCATCATACACATTGATTTTGTGATAGCTATGAAATTTTGAATATAATCATTGCTTTTTTCTGCATCATATAGGATCAAGTTCTTGATATTTACTTCTTATGTTGCACAGGTTTGGCAGTCATAACTGTTATGCTTGTTACAACATGCCTAATGTCTCTGGTCATCGTCTTATGCTGGAACAAAAGTGTCTTGTTTGCCATTGGATTTGTATTGTTTTTTGGCACAATTGAAGCTCTCTACTTCTCAGCTTCATTGATAAAGTTTACGGAAGGGGCCTGGGTTCCTATTGCTCTCTCATTCATCTTCCTAATCATAATGTGTGCATGGCATTATGGAACGCTCAAGAAGTATGAGTTTGATGTCCAGAACAAGGTCTCCATTAACTGGCTACTTGGCTTGGGCCCCAGCCTTGGCATTGTACGTGTCCGAGGAATCGGTATCATACACACTGAGCTTGTTGCCGGAATCCCAGCTATTTTTTCCCACTTCGTCACCAATCTTCCGGCATTTCACCAAGTTTTAGTCTTCTTGTGCATTAAGTCTGTCCCAGTTCCCCACGTCAGACCTGAGGAACGATTTCTAATAGGTCATATCGGCCCCAGAGAATACAGGCTCTACAGGTGCATTGTAAGATACGGTTATCGGGATGTCCACAAAGATGATATGGAGTTTGAGAAGGATCTTGTATGCAGCATAGCAGAATACATCCGATCACAGAGCATTGAATCAAATGTAGCAAACGAAGATGTGGGGAAGGAAGACGACAAGATGACAGTGGTGGGAACATGTTCGACCCACACCAATGGAGTCCAACTGGGTGAAGACGACGCTGATGTTGTTGAGAGCACAGACTTGGCAAGCACGTCAAAGCTGGGAGAAATAAGGTCACCAAAAGGCATGAAACCCAGGAAAAGAGTAAGATTTATCGTGCCAGAGAGCCCAAAGATTGACATAGGTGCAAAGGAGGAGTTACAGGAGCTTATGGAGGCCAGGGAAGCTGGAATTGCATACATACTTGGGCACTCGTACATGAGAGCCAAACAAGGATCTAGTATGATAAAGAAGCTTGTAATTAACTATGGATACGAGTTCCTGAGAAGGAACAGCAGACCACCAACACATGCACTAACTGTACCTCATGCGTCCAGCCTAGAAGTAGGAATGGTCTACAATGTTTAAAGTTTTTTTTGCTACACATAAAATATTACCCCATGTTGTCAAAGCAATAGATGAACAAGAACCGCTCAAATTGAAAAGTAGTGGATCATATTTGCTGAGAACCCCCATTGTCATAGCAGGAGATTAATTGCTGGGGAACCCAGCCCATTCAACCAAACTCCGAGGTCTATAAATCGACAAAAACATCCAAGTCATCGTAATGGGGAGAGTACATACATATATACACAGCAGCAGAATGCCATCTAAGCGACAAAGTAGGAGTGACCTGAATAGTTTCAGTTCTTTACTTAAGACTTTCCTTCTTAGGAGCTTTTGAGTTTGAGTTACGTTAAAGGAGGAGAAATAAGAAATATTTTTGTTGATGATCCTCTAATCTTCTAGGCAAAGCTCTTTGATCGGATTAATTATGGACATCTTATTTCTAACGGCAGTGTAAAGATTGGCGCTATTAGAGAACCTGGAGGCTGATAGAAACTTGATGTTGAGCAAAGGAAGGCTAGTAATCAATTATCAGCTGAACAATCAAGTATATGAAGGCTTCTTGTGCTCAGAAGTATTCAGACTACATAGGAACCTAAGGGATCTTGAGGTTATAGGTTTACATCCTTAGGATTTTTAAGATAGGGTCTTAGGAGCTTAGGATTAGTCCGATTAAGCGGGATATCTAATGTAATTAAAAAAAACAAAAGGACATTTAGGCACTAAGCTAATCTAATCTAACTAATCTAACCCAACCTATCATGGGCTCACAGGCACAGCTAGCTTTGGTGGGTCCCACGACTAGCTCATGCCCGCCGTTGATAAATTCTTATGGGGTCGTCTCATCCTTGTTTAAATCATAAATCAATAAAGTTACAAGAGAGAGACTTTTTCATGTCTCACCCAATCCGACCCGACCGACTTAGTGTGCTCCGGCTCGTTAATTTAGTATATTAATTTAGAATATACTAAATTAATATTCTTATATTTAAATATTTGATATTTTCATTAGAATATCATAGAACCTTGTTTACAAATTTTGACGGCAACAAAACGGTACTCATCTAAAGAGGGCCTTATGCTTAAAAGGACAAGAGCTTATTATCCTATATAAACAGACAACAATATTATGATTTAAAATTCGATTAATCTAAATTTAAGTGCTTTAAATTATTTAAAATAATATTATTTTAAAAATTAAAATGACAAGTGATTAATTTAATTTAGTTTAAAGTTTTTTTTTTCTTTCTAAACGAGTAGTGTGCGGGCATGAAAGGGAAAGACTCATTTCTCTGACAGAGTGCCTGTAACGAGAAGGTGCATATGGTGGTGGTGGGCCATGAAATTTTATATGTCTATTGCTTTGTTCCTAACTTTATTTTTACCCCATTGAAATGTTCTTATAAAACGACGTCGTATTAACTGATACAATCAATGTGCTCGACAATTGAAAGAACACGAACTCATTCATCCTTTCAAACATAGATAAATAAAATTGCCTTTTAGATATTTTTAGCGTCTAAAATAAACACTCCAATAGTATGGCCTCTTGAAATTCAAATTTTATTTTTTTATAACAATATTATTTGTTGAATGTACATTGAATATTTTAAAGAAATTCTACAGATGAATTTTCCTTATTATATAGTAGTTTATTATTTATATATTTAAAAGTAATTATTTAAAGATCAAAAATAAGAGTTGGATTTAATTCAACGGGACAATTAAACTCTTTTGAAATCTACGATTAAAAGCGCCTATCATCAATGTGTTAGACATTTTTGCCCCAAATGGCAATTTTGTCAATGTCTCTGAAGTTGGACTAACATTAATTGCAATTTTAGTTTTTAAATAAATTACTGGTTAAGTTGCGCCATTTGATCCAGATAAAGATAATAAAGTGGTCCAATAAATAATCTAAATTAATGAGCCAAATTTCGGATGAAAAATGGGTCCCGATCAGTGTAGACCGGGTCTATATCGGCCTTGTGATGGGAAAGCCCGATATGGAAGTTATATATATAGGTTAGGTCTCCTGCAGTTACTCAGAAGAGAAAAGAGAACATTCACGAGCATAAGGTTCCTGACCCGTTAAGGAAGCTCGAAACGCTGAGTAAACTGTAGAAAGCCCTAGTCTGTGAGTCGGTGAGCGTTATCCATTAAGGACCCGAGAGATTCAGAGACGTTTGAAGCTCCAAATCGGCATCGGAATCCGAGAAGGAACCGAATCCAGGTATTCCGCATTACTTTTATTTTTTATCCTTTCACGTGATCCTCAGATACGTAATAAGGTCTCCTCTTCGTACTAACATGTGGTATCAGAGCGGTTACATGGTCGAATTGCCGGAAACGAAGGTTTTTCTATTTTTATCTCTTTTTGGTTTTCCGTTGTTTTTGATTCGTTTTTCAACTTTTTTGCATGATTGATTTCGTAAAAGTAGTATACATAAGGCTAGCTACGGAAAACGGGTTGAAAACAGGCCGAACGGAGAGAAAAAGGGCTCCCGGGAAGTCGAAAATCGCTTCCGGCATCGGAGCCGAAAGAGAACATCGGGCGCGTGTGCCACGCTGGGTGCTGCGACGCACGTGCCAATCGGCGCCCACTGCGTCGCTTCAGCGGGCGAGCGACGCTACGCACGCGCAACTCACAGCTCCCCACCGACCCGCTTGGAAACGACAGGCGTGTGCATAGCACGCGCCCATCCGGACCGTCCACGCGGGAATGCACGTGGCCGGGCCGATGTGCCCCATGTGTCACGCGTGCATGGCACGCGCCTGCAGTGGCTAGCGTGTGAGGCGCAGCGCGTGCTGTGTACGCGTGCGCGACGTCATGCTGACGTCAGTCGTATGGATTACTACAGTTTCCATTTAAAAAAACCCCAAAAATTTTCAAATTTCCCGTAAAGCTTCCCCGAGGTGTTTTGGGTCAATTTTCGGGTCCGGAAAATTTATAAAGTAACCTTTTTCTATTTTTCTGGATTTATTACATTTGTAATAAATTAAAGTTTAACTCCAGAAAAATGAATTGAGGTATTCTGAATCCAATTTCGATTGAATCTTCATGCTTCGGACTTCGTATGAGAGAGATACATGAGGTGTTGTGTCTCGGGTCTCATTTTTAGTGTTCGGGATTGCATGAGAATCAATCGAAAATAGGAATTGAGACATTCTGAAGCCATTTTTGAGTGAATTTTGGTGCAATGAACTTGCCATAAGGGAGATATGTGACATAGTCATATCTCAGGAGGTCGGTTCAGTATTCGGTGATGCACGATAGTCACTCTATTGAGATGTTTCGTTTACGAAAGTCTCAAATTATGTTTTCGGAGAATGTCTTCAGCATGTGTGTGTGACAATGAGATTGTGCATTCGGAGTTGTGCATTTATTGAGGTTGCATTGTCACATACAATACGCCCATAAAGAATGTGAGGATGACATAAAGATGTATCCCTTGTGTTTGCCGACCTTTTGGATGCTGGTGAGAATGTAGTCACCAAAGTGGCCTTTCGAGTTAGTATTCTGAATTGTTTTGCTTACATGTTGGGGGATGTCTCTGATTTTATGTTTGGCTATTCTGCCCAAAGATGTTGGCCTCGTATAAAATTTTGAGATGTACATAAAGGCATAAGATGGAGGAAGACTGTTGCTCAACTGATCTATTCACCCAAAGGTGGTAGTGTCAGGGGAGTTGATAGTCTATACTCCGATCGCCTTTATGCGTGAAAGTCTAATTGCATATATTATGTATTCAGCCCAAAGGTGTTTCATAATATGTGTGATCGGAATTTCAGGAAGATACTATCAATGGCTTTAGTATCGTTGTTGTCCTACATTTGTGCTGATTTAAGGTTTATCACCATGAAGTCACATTTTCGGTCAATTAAATCAGTGTCGTCATTGAACCCTTGCTGGTTTCAATATAAAGGACTAGACGGAGAATTGGACGGAGGATGTTTTGAAGGTTATGGAGATAGCTGAAGATGAAATGGCCATATGGAAGGGTAAGCCATCTCCAATTACATCCTTGAGCTCAATAGCTCATAAAGTAGCCTATGAAGCCTAGGATCGGTCTAACAGATTACATCTGCTGACCATTAGGAAATCCGTAACTAATCATCTGCAAAGTGAACTTCCGAACACAGATATAGTGAAGGAGTTTCTTGATAAAGTCTCCCAGAGGTACACGGTCTTATTCAGTATTAAGACATGTGCCTTAATGAAAGTATTATTCCCCATAAAATATACAGAGGAAAAGGGGAGTAATGGAGTACTTATCAAGTATAATTCATTTTCACCTACTGTGAAAATGGTGAGACTTCAATACTTTGATATCCCATTGTGTTGCTGAGGTGGAGAAACTATAGCAGTTACTCCTATAGTCCTAGAAGCAGCTTAAGGGAAGACAAAGATGAAGCTCATTAAGTTCAAAGGTAGAAAACTCAAATTTTCTCCACTTGTTGAAGCTGGTCAAAACCAGTTCCAGTACAAGTCCTTGGACATGAAGACATAAAGAAACGGTAGTATGAGGTTTACAGGGAAGAGTGAGATCATCAGGTTACTCTTTGGTTTATTAATTATGAATTTAATTTGCGATAGTTGCATTAAGTATTAGTGACTATTTAGTGGAACATCTGATAAGGTGGTTCCACAATGCAGTCATTCATATCCAGGATGAAGACAAACAAAGGAAGGAGGAACTGATGGTGCACAGCAATAAAGATGTGCAAGTGATATCTATAAGGGGTGTATATGCTGAACTTTAAAAGTAAAGTTCATTAAGATATACACGACACATTTTATATGTGATCTTTTGATCAATTAAGGACACTGAAAGTTGATGTTTTTCATTTAGTACTTCTGTTATACAGTTGTGGTTTAATGAAAAACATAAAGATGCAACTTTCTTGTCATACAGTTCGTATAGAATGTGTCTTATCCCGGATTAGATATCTACTTCTTCGTATCATGCTAAACAAGGTATGAAGGACCTGATGAATGAGAAGTCATACATGGCGTGACATAAAGTTTATGTCACATTTCCAGAGCTAGGATTGAGATATTGATCAAGAAAAACATTTTCCAATTCTAGATTAAGATGAACTGGTACTGACGGTCACAGGGGTAAGTTGGCTAATAAGGACACTGGGCCCAACTTATACTTCTCACTTGTTGAGTTTGATACATAAAGATTTCGGTAAACCTCATATAATTGCATAGTGCAATTATAAAGTATTCTGACATGTCTTGGTGATTGTTTCCATCAAAGTCATGTGTT
>JANTNU010000003.1:12467444-12484866 GCA_024752395.1 Erythroxylum havanense
CTGAAGTCATAAACTCACCTAAGACACTTTTGTTCAGACACAAGTGAGGCACAAAAACGCATAGCACAAGGGAACTTTATGAATAAAACGCTGCACTTCATTAAGTTCAATTATACAAAGACAAATGGAGTCACGTGAAAGGTAAGCACATGCGCAGTGGTGGACTCAGTCAAATACTAATGCAAAAAGAACAAGATAATTAAAGATAGTCTTTAATTAAAGTCACGTGGACAAGGATAACATATGTTCAATAAAATATTTTATTTTTATTTATTTTTATAAAATTTTATCCTATTTATTATATTTCGGTTTAATAGCGGTTCATTACCGGTTGAACCTCTAAACCTTAATCTTTTCCTTCAACCGGTTCAATGTCCGGTCTGGTTTTTAAAATATTGGATTTTATCAAACTTGGAGTATCTAATAAAGTTAATAAAGTTAAAGATTTAAGCTACTCAAACAATCTCTTTATAAAAAAAGTAAAGTGACCGGGTTTTTGCATATCTTAAACTTAGTGGCTATATGGATGGCTCTTGGGAGGTCCAACTTTTTTTTCTACAATTTTTTAAAAAATAGGTGTTTGATTGTAAAATAAAAAATATTTATTTAATATATATAACTTTTTAGACATATAAAATATAGCTTTTTGTACTTTTTAAAAAGCTTCAAATTTGGAGCTTTTAAAAGAATTTCTCAAATAACTTATTTAGATAAATTTTTTATATAAATTAATAAGCATATTTTTAGTTCTTTTTGTCTTTATGTTTTACTCATAATGTCCACAATACCCATAAACTCATCTTCATATTTATCTTATAAACTTATTTTTTAACTTTTTATACGATTTAATATTTATTTTTGATATTAATTTTATTTATATTATAGTACATATAAAATATTTGATTAGGTATATTTTTATTTATGTTTTATATGATTTAAAATTATATTGTGTTTTGTATATTGTTTAATATACTTTAAATAATATTTATATATATAAATAGTTTTATTACAAAATAAAATATAGTTTTATTTTTATATTACTAAATAATCGTATGAAATTTTTAAATTTTTTTTAAATAACAGCTAAATAGTCAATTATTTTTTTAAAAGCTCCTCTAAAAAGATTTAAAAAAGGAAATAGTCACAAAATCTTTACTAATATAACCCTAGACGAAAAGAGTCTTAGTTAATTTTATAGGTAGTTTTAAAAAGTTACACATTGCACAATAATTACATGTTTGTGACAGAGACCTGTCGTAGGATGGAGCATTTTGCGCGTGCAGCTTCTTGTGGGAATTTAAAAAGGGCTAAAGGGGGTCATAATCTCAGGGATTTGAAAGGGCACTCCTGTAAATAGGGAAGATAAATGTCTGAAAAGCACGTATCGTTTATCTCAACTTTATCCATTTGCCAGCTAGGATGAGATGCGGACGGTTCGCTCGTCGTGTTCAAGGTTTTTTTTTAATTGTGAATTTTATAATAATTTACTCTCGTACTAGTTTACATTTAATATTTAATTATTATTAAAATGATTGATTGAAAGTTGAAACTGAGACAAAGCGTAAACAAATAAAAAACTTGACTAATTTGTATTCCAAGTGGATAAAATTAATGAATAATCATCATAATTATCCACCCACGTGTATAAATCGATATTGTTAATTTATGACCATTGATCAAACTACTGTTGGTAGCAGGCCAACTTGTAGCTCACCTCCCTCCCCCAGTTGTCATTTAATCGTACACAGCTCACCTCCATCTTTACTGAATTGCCCATCGGTTTTTCCTCTATTTACCTAAACAAGCTTAAATTGACGCCCTTGCAATTGCATACATGCTTTATTCTCTAATTTTCTGGAATTTTATATATCAATTTGCATCGTAGACCATAGCACGTATTTATTATACATTAAATCGAGCATATACGAACATTATAACAACAAATTTGTACTCTTGCGCCTGCTTGACATTTTGCCACCAATTAGCAACATGATTTGCCAATTGAAATTAACCCTTGCGCATGCTTTGGAACTTTGGATGAATGATGTGCTTCTCGCACAGTTAACTTTTGTATCTTCACGTGCTGCTTTCCAATTCCATGGCTGCTATGAGACAAACCAGTTAGCCACTTCCATGGATCTAAAGTTAAGAGCTTTGTCTTATTAAGGCGATTTATTGATTTGTTATCAATGAACAAGATACTGAAAGTGATGTCCTACAAGGCAATATATGATAGTCTAAGAGTCTATCCTTTAGAGGTGTGATCCAATTGTACGCTCGTTTGACTTGATTAAGAGAATTTTAATTGAGGGAGGCTGTGGAAGGATTAGTGGAGGATAATGTTATTTAATGAACGCGTGATATAGGCTATTACGCTTATTTAACTACAATTTTACCTTTTAGTTTTACTCAACAAATTATCAAAAAATAAAAGTAAAAACAAAAATTACTTTTTATAAATTTTTTAAAATTTAAAAATCAAAAGAAACTAAAATAAAAATAAAAATAAAGATGTTTAGGTAAAACTACTTGGTGTTTTCCTAACTGGTAACTGTTGGACATCCTCACTCCTACCGAACTTAAGATGACAAATCAGAATTGGCTTCCGTTTTATCTTTTTGGAATATTCCTTTTTTCTAAACCTGCCACTAACAAGATTTATAAACCATTTAAATTTTTATTAAAACATAAATAAATTATTTACGATTCAATTTAATCTAAATTAGCAATTTATTATGTATAAATAATTTGAAAAATCAGGATTTAACGAAGTAAGTGTTAAAAAGATAATTAAAATATCAAAAAATGTGAATTGAACAAGAAAACAAAACATACGGGGGGCATTTTAGTAAACGGAAGAAGAAAAAGAGCCGGGAACGTGTGACGGCAAAGTAGAAGCAACCATAGTTAAAGAAATGTAACTGGAGTTAAATAGTTGCATCCCCTCTCTCGGAAGGAAAGTCTCGTTCCCTATAAATAAATCACATACGTACGCATTTTAAATTCTTTTCTTTCTTCTTCTTCTTCTTCTTCTTCTTCCAATTCTCACTATTATTCTGGAGAAAAAGCGTCGCTTTCCTCTTCCTTTTTAGTTTTCGGTTTTGATAATCCAACGCAGCCTCCATTTTCTTCCGTCTCCCTCTCTCTCTCTCTCTCGCGCGCGCTTAAACTTATAAGGGCATACTTCCTGCTGACCTTCACTTTAACGATAATCTCCGCCGGAGTTTCGTCGCTGGTCTCTGAGGTGTGTTCCCTTTTGTAGGTAAGTCGTCGAAGTTTCTGTTATTTTCTTCGTTTGCGATCCGCTTACAGTTTGCTTAACGAGTTTCCTTTTTTGGAATTTTGAACTGCTTACTTAAGAAAATGTGTTGGTTTGTTTTCGCAGTCAGAGTCGAGAGAAACATTCTTTGTTTTACATTTGAAAGAGAATAAACGAAAAGATTAAAAAAAGGTTAATTTGTGGTTGCTCCGAGTTTTGTTACGTCTCCGTTTGCAGCGCAATGGATTCTATTTTGTTGCTTCATGTGTGTAGAGTGTTTTTGTTGGTTAATCTTTTTATTTAATTTTCTTTTTTCAAGTTTACGGAGACTTGCATGGAATTTACTCATTCCTAGTCACGCGTGGATAGTTTTCTTTTTCTTTTTGGTTCCGGAAAGATAATTTTGTGTGGCGATATGTGATAATAGTGCTTTCATTTTGCCGTAGACGCAAATTAACTTAAGTTGGTCGTTAAATACAAATGTTTACAAATTTGGGGAAATGATTGTACTTTTTGCTTTGCATGAGGGAGAAGGATCGGCAAGTACTTAAAACAAAATGTAATGCTTGTACCATTTCGTAGTGATATATGAAGTTGTCTCCTTTTGGTGCGGATCATTATCATTTTTAACCATTGTTGTTTTCGTACGTGTTATGAATCTGTATTGATTGATCAAGCGTGTTTGGTTGCTGAGAAGGTGTATTAGTATAGTTACTTTTGTGGTTGTGCTATTGGATAGAGTTCAAGCAAATACTGTTGATAAACATTATGGATTCTAGTTTTCTTTTTCCTTATTGTTTCTAACTTTATACTTGATGTTGAGTTACTAACTTAAACGTGATGCCCAATTTCCAACATGTGCATATTATTTTTCCTTTAATGTTTTTGTTTTTGTTTTGCAGATTTTCTGCTACCTACGACTAAAAAACTTGTGGTTGGAGGTGTGCACCTCTTATGAGTCATGCTGTCAAGTTCGTGTGTCAATTCTTTAGATTTAGCTGGAAATCTCTTTGATATTCCTCAAACCCCAAGATCTCTTCCTAGAGTGATGACTGTTCCAGGAATTATCTCTGATCTGGATAGCTATGCCGGTAATGATGGGGATTCGGAAGTCACTTCATCTACTGTACGTGAGCGGAAAATTGTAGTGGCAAATATGTTACCTTTGCAAGCTAAAAGGGATACAGAAAGTGGGAAATGGCGGTTCACTTGGGATGAGGATTCTCTTTTATTACAACTGAAGGATGGGTTTTCTCCTGAAACTGATGTTATATATGTGGGGTCTTTAAAGGCTGATGTAGAACCTAGCGAACAAGAAGAAGTTTCTCAGAAACTGCTGGAGGATTTCAATTGTGTGCCAGCATTTCTCCCACAGGACCTACAGAAGAAATTTTATCTTGGATTCTGTAAACAGCATTTGTGGCCTCTATTTCATTACATGCTACCAATGTGCCCAGACCATGGTGATCGATTTGACCGTAATCTTTGGCAGGCCTATGTTTTGGCTAATAAAATATTTGCTGATAAGGTTATGGAAGTAATTAGTCCAGAGGATGATTATGTTTGGATTCACGACTATCATCTTATGGTTCTGCCAACTTTTTTGCGAAAGCATTACAACCGGGTCAAGCTAGGATTTTTCCTCCATAGCCCATTTCCCTCTTCAGAAATATATCGAACTTTGCCTGTCCGGGATGAAATTCTGCGGGGACTTCTGAATTGCGATCTAATTGGTTTTCATACGTTTGATTATGCTCGGCACTTCCTGTCCTGTTGCAGTAGAATGCTAGGCTTGGACTATGAGTCAAAAAGGGGACACATTGGACTTGATTACTTTGGTCGTACAGTGTACATAAAGATACTCCCTGTAGGTATTCACATGGGTCGTCTTGAATCAGTAATGAACCTTCCCTCTACATCTGTTATTGCAAAAGAGATTCGCAAACAGTTTGATGGTAAAAAAGTGATTCTTGGAATTGATGATATGGACATATTTAAGGGCATCAGTTTGAAATTGTTGGCAATGGAACAACTCTTGAAGCAGCATTCTGATTTGCGTGGAAAAGTGGTGCTGGTGCAGATAGTGAATCCTGCAAGGGGCTCAGGGAAAGATGTAGACGAAGCAAAGAGGGAGACATATTTAACAGCAAGCAGGATTAATGAAGTTTATGGTTCACCTCTTTACCAGCCAGTGATTCTGATTGATCGTCATGTCCACCGTTATGAGAAGACTGCATATTATGCTGTTGCAGAATGTTGCATTGTGAATGCGGTGAGGGATGGAATGAACTTGGTTCCTTATAAGTATATCATTTGCAGGCAGGGAACCTCTTACATGGATGAAGCTTTCGGTATAAAATCAGATTCTCCTCGCACTAGCATGCTTGTTGTATCTGAGTTTATTGGCTGCTCACCTTCTTTAAGTGGAGCAATTAGGGTAAATCCTTGGGACATTGATGCTGTGGCTGATGCCTTAAGTTTGGCCATCACTATGCAAGAATCTGAGAAGCAGTTGCGCCATGAGAAGCATTACAGGTATATCAGTACTCATGATGTGGCTTATTGGGCTCGTAGTTTTATGCAAGATTTGGAGAGAGCATGCCAAGATCACTATAACAAAAGGTGCTGGGGAATCGGTTTTGGTCTGGGTTTCAGAGTAATGTCTCTTTCTTGTAGTTTTCGAAGATTATCTGTCAATCACATTGTCTCAGCTTATAAAAGGACAAGTACAAGAGCTATATTTTTGGACTACGATGGCACTGTCATTCCACAATCCTCTATTATCAAAAGCCCCAGCCCTGAAGTTATTTCTGTTCTGAAAACTCTTTCTGAGGATCCAAAGAACACTGTTTTTATTGTAAGTGGTAGAGGGAGAAGTTCTCTGAGTGAGTGGCTTGCCTCATGTGACATGCTTGGAATTGCAGCTGAACATGGGCACTTCATAAGGTAAGCCAGTAATGTGGTTCAAGTTGGTAGCTTGTAGAGGGAGATGATTAGTAGGGTGATAATGTATAATGCTTTCCTGTGTCTCTTCTCAGGTGGAATAAGACTTCGGAGTGGGAAATCTATCCTCAGGATGTTGATCTTGATTGGAAAAAGATTGTGGAACCTGTGATGAGACTTTATACCGAGGCAACAGATGGCTCCAGTATAGAGATTAAAGAGAGTGCTTTAGTTTGGCACCATCAGGATGCAGACCCTGACTTTGGATCTTGCCAAGCTAAGGAATTGCTTGATCATATTGAAAGTGTTCTAGCAAATGAACCAGCTGTTGTCAAGAGGGGTCAGCATATTGTTGAAGTTAAGCCACAGGTAAATCTCCCTTCTGTTACTTCTTCACATTCTTCTTCCTCTCTGTGTGATATGGGCTTGTATATCCTGACACAAGCATACTAATGCCTGTATTTTACTAGAGGAAGTATTGACCTTTTTCCCGTGCAAATCAGGGCGTAAGCAAAGGGTTTGTTGCTGAAAGGGTTCTGATGAATATGGCCGAGGATGGGAAGCTTCCTGATTTTGTTATATGCATTGGTGATGATAGATCGGATGAGGACATGTTTGAGAGAATACTAAGGACAGTCTCTGGTCCAACTTTACCTGCAGTTCCGGAGATCTTTGCTTGCACAGTTGGACAAAAGCCAAGCAAAGCTAAGTATTACCTTGATGATACTTCTGATGTTGTGCGATTGCTTCAAGGCCTTGCGGCTGTATCTAGACCCAAGCCTGAGTGCCCTGTTCAAGGCCAGGTGTCTTTTGAGAGCGCTGCTTGAGCCAATTGAAGAACTTACCTGCACAGTTTTCTGTGAGCTTCATTTGCTTTGTGGATTTTCTGTGCCGCGAGAGAGACCAAGTTATTGTTTACTTAATCTACTGTACAGTGGCAAGTGTATTTTTATTTGGTAGGTTCTGGGATGCTTTGGTTAGGAGATGACGATACAATTTGAGGAAGTTGATGCCCGGCTATGGTTGCTAGTTTATTTGTGTGGTGGATGAAACATGCACTAGCTCCAATAAGACAGCTTCACCGGCAGGGCTATCAGATGTTTGTGGTGGATTTTTCTCTCTTACAATGAGAGGACACATCATAACTTGTATAGGTATACCGCTTTTAACATACAACTTTATTCTGTCGGAGGCACAAATGTATCCATTCTTGACAGCTAAATCAAATATATCCAACGTATCTGAATGTAGATGATTCCGAGGCATTGAAGGACTGGTGAGCAACTCATTGGCATATTACTGTACATAGTCACATGAGGTTGTGTTTAAGCAATAGGATTGCATCTCTCTCACTTGCCAACCCTATAAAGTGATTTGAATGTACAAATTTTTGCAAGCTCCAAGCAATTACTTGGGACTGGTAGTACAGGTTGAAGCCGTAATGGGTGTCTAGATCTATACTGAAATGCTGTAAGCAATATGTATGTATTGAGTGAATTATTAAATTGTGTTGTTTGGCACAATTCCTGAACAATAGTAGGACATCTATGTATGTCCGTATTTTCCAGGATGTTTTTTACAAGATGGCAGGATGTTTTTTTTACCAGGGAGGAATGTGTGTTATCTACCCATAAAAAAATTTGCCCATACAATGTGACAACTCTTTCCGCAGTGGGTGGATTCACTGGATTGGCACATGGGTTGCCAACTTTCTTCTAGCTGGCTCACGATTCACAAGCTGTTGCTAATGTCGTTGGGCCGTTACGTCGTGCAAAGGATTACGATTTGCTTTTTTGACCATTTTCGTGTACATTCAGGATGCTGGAGGCGCAGAATCCTGAAGCGAGAGAGAGAAAGTTGGATAGCTACAAATAATACAACAACGGAAGGTTATGTTTTGAGGAGCAGAAGCAAAGAAAAGGGCATAATGGAAGATGTTACGAGGTCGGATAGCCGAGGTTGAGGTGACACTGGCAGTTGTTTTTCTTTTGTTTCTTACCAAGATCAGAATGATGACGAGTAGTAAATGCTTTTAACGTATTGTTGCTTGTTTCTTACCAAGATCAGAATATTGACAACGAGTCAATGCTTTTAACGTACTGTTGCTTGTTGCGTGTGTGTGGGACAGCCTTTGTACTATGGCGATGGCCGTTGTTCAATTAATTCGTGCCCGCCTGTGGGATCCGTGTGTTTCAGGGATAATCTTACCTCATCTTTAGAATCATGGATGTCTATATGTTTCCTAGCTCTTTGTGTTCTATTGACAAAACAATCATGAACTTGTACAATTACATGTGATTCATAGTAAATGTGTACAGTATCTAATTCTATTTATAATATCATGAAGCTAAGTAATTGTTTCTAAGCTACTTGTCATATGGTCTGTCCAGGCTTCAAAGACAACGACGAAGATGACAACCACCACGACGATTCAGAAAAAGTTGATAAAAGCCTATTCGTATACATTGGTATGATATTTTTTAATTAATCAATGAGTTATTTAAAAATAAATTTTCTATTAGTTAAAAATAAGACTGTGTATTATTATATCTTTTTAAACTGAAACTTATGAATTGAATTCATTAACGAATTGGACTCAATTATATTAATGAGATTAAATTGAATTCAACTTACACTGTTTGGAACAGATCCAGTAATATTATAATTGAATTCAATTATACTATTTGAAACACAATCGAAATGAATTCAATTATTTTATATGATATTTTTACCCTTGACTAAAAAATAATCTATTAAATAATAAACATTCACACTAGAGTAAGTTATAAAAATCAATTTTATTATAAATAATATCATAAAAAAAGTGTGAACGGAGAAGCTAAAAGACGAATATAAAAGAGAACTATAATCATAGACAAAAACAGAAAAGAAAAATACACTCATAAATAAAGAAAAGAGAAAACCTGAATATGGTAAAAGGTGTTGATTCTTAGAAAATGTGTCTCATTTCTTAGTAGGAGGGGCTGATTGAGGTGGAGAGATATATGATAAGGTTAGATGCTTATTATTGGAAAGATATTTTCAACGTTTAAAAAAATAATTGAAGTCTTAGTTTGTAATTATGCTTTTTTATGTGAATTTAATTTATAAAGGATGATGGAGTTCAATTCATGTATGAATTAAACCTATCTCCTTCTTTTTTTTCCTGTTTTCAAACACTTAAATTAAATTTAATTTAATTTAAAAAACTTTATAAATAATTGCAACTGTAAATGTTTTAAATAAACAAATTTATCCAAGCACATGAGCTTTTCAGTAGTCCTGTATCAAGATTGTGTTTGTATTTAAGAGAAGGAAGGAGGTGGGTGATGTCAAATCACGTGGCATCATAGCCAACCCATGCATTCATAATATTTAACTGTTTTAATTAATTTAAATACTCATGGGGGGTTCAAACAAACTGCTGAAATTTAGCTGCCACCAACCATTCCATTTCAATTGCCTCTCACAAAGGCTGGCTTCAGTAGTCTAGAGGACCACTCAAAATCATATAACGTGCTCCCCTTCACTCATCAATCACATCACATTTGCGTTCTTTTCTTCACCAACCAATGAGTTTTACTAAAAAAACAACGGCTAACTTTCAGGGCGTACGTAGGTGGTAAGGAGCATTTTTTATTTAAACGAGATCACGATTTTGAATCATCTTCTAATATTATTCCATTTTATTTTGTCTCATAAAATTTTAACTATTTATTTTATGGAACTCATGTAAGATCTACACAAGATCTACATAAATAAATTGTTGAGATTTATTAGACGCAATAAGACACCATAATATTAGACAGGAGATCTGAATTCCTTTATATATGCAGTCGTTTTAAATTTGAAGTCAGAGTTTTATTTTCTGTAAAGGACGTATTTAACTAAAAAAAATTAATTTAAGTATAAATAATTTAAAAATACTTTTTTATAATTAAAACCTACTTAAAACATCTTTGAAAAAAAAAAAAACAGTCGCATTAACGTCGAAGGAGCAGCAGCAGCACGAACTTGTGTTAACAGAGTAAGTTTACATATCATATTTTAAGATATAACAAAGCAAAGGCATTTAAAGCGTTAAATGAATCTTATCGGGAGGCAAGAATTTAAGAGTAACTTAGAGAATAAGTGTGGGTTTGTTTGGTTTTTAACAATTAACATAACACGGAAGGGGCTTGCGATTCTCCTCTTCCCCTTTTTCACACTGCCCCCACTGAGCAACAGACCAGTGTGTCCTTTTTTCACTCTTTTTTTCCAGCTTCCTTTCCTTCACTTTTCTTTCTCTCACCCTCACCCTCACTCTCTACGTTTCATTTCTAAAAGATCCCATAACCCAATTAGCAGCCTCTCTGCTCTCCCTTTTCCTTTTCTTTCTTTTAGTCCTCATTTCGCATCAAAGTTCACTTCTTTTTTGCTTATGCGGACTAGGGTTTTTGAGCATATCGTGGCTTGAATCTTTGTTCCTGAGCTTCTGTTTGTGTTCCTCTTCAGAATAGGAGCAATGCGGTTGTTGAGCAAGAGTGTGTTGCTTCTGGGTCTCACTCTTTTGCTGCTTCTTGGGCATGTCTCTTCAGCTCCTTATACCACTTCACCTGCAAGTGAGTGTCAGTCAGTGCGTTCCTTTTGTGTAAATAAGCTTGAGAGCAAGTTTTCGTTTTTGATCTGTGTTGATAAAACAGACTTGTATCGTTATATTGAAGTTTCTTTACTTTCTTATGCAGAGCTTGTGAGTGGGTTTTTCTCCAATGCCGTGTCTGCTTTCATGAAATGGTTATGGTCCCTTAAGGCCACCACCAAAACAGGTTTAGATCTGTCTGCATACTCTTTCTCTGATGTGTTTGGTTTTTGTGTGCAAATATATTGGCGTGAATGTAGTATTTAAGGTTTCTGGTCTGGTGGGATTTGTGTCCACAGCGATTTCTGGTCGTCCGATGATGAAGTTTGAGAGTGGTTATACCGTGGAGACAGTATTTGATGGAAGCAAACTTGGGATCGAGCCTTTCTCTGTGGAGGTGTTGCCTAGTGGGGAGCTTCTAATTTTGGACTCTGTTAACAGTAACATCTACAGGATTTCATCCTCCCTATCAACATGTAGGTGGTTTTCTCTAGTGACGTCTGATGATAAATGTAGTATCTTCTTTTACCAGGACTTTTCATGGCTTGTTGGCTTCAATTACTCAAGTCCGTGCTTAGCTCAGTTTATGCTTCTACTACCCATCTACTGGTCAAAGATTGTTGGAATTTAGTGTGTTGGCGTAAACCTGTTACCTCAGCTTCTTTGCACTGGATTTGTTCATTTACTTGAGTTAATCAAGTTAAAATGGTCTTCAAATTTTCGTTATCTCAACTTCAAATTGCAATTTCCGTAATCCATGGGGATGGACCAAGTCATTCTGCATTATGTTTGATATCTTCTTGGCTCTAGTTGGTTCAATTCGGAGGCATTTTTTATGGAAGTTCTGTTTTGCTTTATCTGTATTTGTAATTATTTTTGCAAAGATTAGAAAGAAAAATCCTAGGGAAAAATACATTTCCCAGTTAATTGTGCAACTGATATTACTCGCAGGGTGGAGCAAATGGTGCTGACACATTAATCCATACGAAATTGTCTTATAACTTTTAGAACTATAAATTCATACACGCTGCAATATAAAAGTATTACAAACCTATTTGAAGCACTTGGGAGACATGGCCTTCCTTAATCCAAAACGTAGCTGTATTTTGGAGCCATATCTTTGCTTTTGAATTCCTATCTTAAAATCTGAAATGTCCATGTGAAACAAAGCAGGTTGCATTTGCATGATGTCTTACTGCACACTAAATGTAACATTGCAATTTGGTCAATCTTTTTCTTAAAACTTTTGATCATTGAATCTCCATAATTTGTATATTGGTTTTGTCTTACCTGTTCTTTTTTGGGTGGGCCATTGGTGAATCACAGACAGCAGGCCTAAGCTGGTTGCTGGATCTGCTGAAGGATACTCCGGACATGTAGATGGAAAACCCAGAGAGGCAAGGATGAACCATCCTAAGGGCATTACAGTGGATGACAGAGGAAACATCTATGTTGCAGACACCATGAATATGGCTATCAGAAAAATCAGTGATGCAGGTAAATCCTTATTGGGTGGTGCCTGTAGGTATCACATAAAGCATCTTCAAGGATCTTTGTAACAACCTTATGTGATCATTAGATTTATCGTTTACAGATTTTTATAGTCTTGGTGACAGTACATTCATTGTAAATCCTTCCATAGGGGTCAAAACCATTGCTGGAGGGAAATGGGGTCGTGGAGGGAGCCATGTAGATGGAGCAAGTGAGGATGCTAAATTTTCCAATGATTTTGACGTGGTTTATATTGGAAGCAGTTGCTCCTTGCTTGTTATAGACAGAGGAAATAAGGCAATTAGAGAGATTCAACTCCATTTTGATGACTGCGCATATCAGTATGGAAGTGGCTTTCCTGTAGGTAAGTTCATCTTTAAAGTTTTTCTTTGTTTGATTCTTTCAACATGACAGGCTTTGGTAACATGTTCTTTCCTTCAGGCATAGCAGTGCTGATTGCAGCTGGGTTTTTTGGTTACATGTTGGCATTGCTGCAACGCAGAGTGGGAACAATTGTTTCTTCGCAGAATGTAAGTGTCACCTATTGGTTTCTGCACTTGATAGCATAGTATTGCATTTTACTTGAACGAAAAAGAAGATTACTCATGAAAATGACCTAGTTTGTGTAGTATGTTTTTATCCTTTAATTATTGACTAAGAACTACTCTATACCTTTCTCCCTGTTTTTAGAGTTTTGGTAAATTTCGTTTTCTTTTGGGAATCACGTGCCAGTTGTTTGATCAATTTAAGTTCAATTTGATAAGAAAGTAATTGAGCATAGTTTCCCCACCAAAGAATATATCTAGATTTTAGCCTCGTTGGGTGTGAAACTTGTAACCACTTAACCATCTCATCTTGTCCTTTTGCAGGATCTGGGTGCAATGGCAACCAGCACTACAGCGAGCACATATCAGAAACCTTTCAAATCAGTTAGGCCACCCTTAATCCCAACTGAAGATGAGCAGGAGAAGCAAGAAGAAGGTTTCTTTGGATCTCTTGGCAAGCTTTTCGCCAACACTGGGGCATCTTTCGCAGCAATTATGGGGGGAATAATTCCTGGTTTCAGAAGGAAACCACTGAGCTACCACTACCAAAGCCAACAGCTGCATCCGAAGCACTCAAATGCTTGGCCTCAGCAAGACAGCTATGTGATACCAGATGAAGACGAGCCTCCTTCAATTGAAACCAGAACCCCAACACCAAGAAAGACTTATGCTTTCATGTCAAAGGATGCGGAGAAGATGCATCAGTGGCGGCAAGGTCGAGCCTTTTATAGTGGTTGGGATGGTGACTATCAGCAACATCATCAGCAGAGACAACATCATCAACGATATCAATCTTCCACCCCACAAACATACTACGAACAAAGTTATGAGAAAACCAATGAGATAGTATTTGGGGCAGTTCAGGAGCTGGATGGAAAAGGTGCAGATGTGGTCATGAAGCCTGTTGACAATGGAGATCCCATTTACAATCACCATAATATCCCCTCTCGACGCCGTTCTGTGGGTTTCAGAAATCAGTATTAAGCATGTGCAAGAGAGATATTGAGGTTATAAACAAAATCCATGGACATTATTAGTCCATAAAACTTTAGGGTATACTTAGTGCTGGAATTAATTGTGATAGAAGGGAGAGTATTTGTGGGTGACTGGGAGCTGCTTTAGGTGTTCAAAATGGTGCAGCACTATTACCTGGAGCAGGAATTGCCATAAAACTGTAAAAGTGTTGTAAGGAAACCCCAAAAAAAAAAAAAGTTTCTGAAATTGTGTGGCTTTTCCTTAGTATCTTGCAAACTAAACCTTACAAAATCTCCTTCTCAACTTCTTGTTTACTGTTTTTCTCTGATCTGATATGCGGAGATGGAACAACCCAAAAGAAGAAAAAGGGGAAAAGAACTACGAAGAACCCTACTTGTTCTGCATTTGCAGTAGCCAACTGCCAACGAAGAAATCTTAGCAGAGTTCCCCTTCAGAGGCTAACACAGCAGCTGATGTGACTAGTTAGTCTTGTAAGTTAAGTTTAAAAAGAAATTTTAATATCATAAATTGAATTTGAGTTCAAAAAATTAAAATTAAAACTTTAAGAGTTAAATATGAATTTATAAAAAATTGAAAATATGGTTCAAATTTATTTCATAAGTATCTTTAAACTGAGAATCTAAAACATGAATCATATTAAATCTTTTAATTTTTGTATTTATTAATTATACTGCATTTATTCATATCAATAGATAAAGATTATAGTTTTTCACAATGTTTTAAAAACCAGATTGGACATCGAATCGGTTGAAGGAAAGGTTTAAGGTTTAGAGATTCAATCGATAATGAACCTCTATAAAATCAGTATATAATAAATAAGAAGTAAAATTTATAAGAATAAGTAAAAATAAAATATTTTATTAAAATAAAAATATACCAATATCTATTATTATATAATGAATTAATAATAAATAAATATAAGTCTAATATAAAAATTAAAATAACAATAAAAATTAAAATTGTATTTTTGAAGGAGATTGGGTCTCGTCATCGGCAGAAGCTCTAAATTCTCCAACGCTATTTAAAGATTTGTAAACTATACTTTCATCTAAAGTACTTGCATCAACTTCTTCTACTGCATTAAAATAAATTACAAATTAGTAATGTATAAAATTATTTTCAATTGTAGACTTGTAATACAGTATAATTTTAGCTTAAATATGATCAAAATAAGATATAAATTGACCATTAGTAGATGTTCTTAATTCATTCGTTGTGACAAATGTATTGTTTTCATAAATCGTCTTGATAAAGCTTTACTTTATTTAAATTTTTGTAGACAAATTTGAATTGTTGCAAATGTTAGAATTCATTTAAATGTCTTAAAATATTAGAAATTAACTTGTAATTTTCATGTTTATTTATGAGCAACGAATATTTTGTAAAAGTATAATTAAGATAATAACTCAAAGTTTAATATGTTTATGTTTGTAAGTTTCATGAATGTACTTCAAAATGAGTATTGGTGGTAGCGTTGCATGTAATCGAAAGTAAGAGAGATAATAACTTTAAACTCAAATAAAGTAGGGAACGTTGAGAAGAAGTATGTGATTGGAGCATTTCGTAGGTGTCAATACGATTTATATAATATGTCTACCAAAATTATAGTAAGGTCACGAGGGATATTTGATATGTAAGAATTTTTTTCCTCATTTATAAGATCAAGCTTAGTATTTATATTTGCATTATTTATTCAATAATGCATATATATATATACTTCAATAGTTTAAATTATTCGTTACAAAATGAGCTTCATAATTATTACAAATTAATCTAATACCATCTGACTATAAATACAATAACTCATCCGGTAAGTAAAGGCTTTTTTTTTTTAATTTTCATTTACCAATTGATAAACACATATTATAACCAGCATTAAAATGATAACTTGGAATATGATTTTTTATTTTTCATATCTAAATTAATCTAAGTAAAATATATAAAAAATAAAATCAATTATAAATTTCTCATAAAAATTGAAATACTTCTCTAATATTTAAAATTTTTAAAAATTAATTCTTAATATTAATATTCATTTACAATATAAAATTTAATAATTTAGAATTAATAATTTTATATAATAATAATAAATATTATAATTAAGAATTATTTTACAAAAATTCATATTTTGTTTTAACTTAAAAAAAGAAGGGTAACTACCAAATACCAGAGTTTAACATTGATACGGAGAGCTGGTGGCTTTGTTAGTCCAACCCACAAATGAAATCACAAAACCAGCGAGACAAAGCAATTGTTAATGAAATTTGGTTTGAGGGTTTGAGAATGAAGGAATGGAATAATTGTAAAAAATAGTGTTTGCTTTGGAGTTTTCAATTCCAAGGGAATAGATTTAATCCATTAAGTTTGGGAATATACTAAACCCTCCAAATGAGATGGGTATCAAGTTTTCATTCCAATCTAGTTGTTACTATTTATACCCCTCCCCCACATAGATAATTTTTATTCTTAATTATATTACTCATTACTCATCACTCATCATCATCATCTTCATTATTATTATTATTATTGTTGTTGTTGTTGTTGTTAGGCCCTGAATTTCTTTTTTATGATGTCATGAAGCATGAATTTTGATAATTTTGTGTTTATGGCTTAGGTTGATTAAATTGGACGTGCTAGTGGTTAATTGGAGTATAAATGAGAATTAATAGGTAAAAATTTATGAGGGCATTTTGGGGAAGATTTCATAAGTTGGAGTGATTGGGGCTTAGCTAAGAGGGGTATTATGGTCTTTGTCCCTTCTTTAGGTTTAAAGACTTAGAAAAGAAAGAAAGGAATAGAAGAAGAGAAAAGAAAAGAGAAGAAAGAAAAGAAGGAGAAAAGAGAAGAGAAGTCGTCGGTGGAGAAGAAGAGAAGAGAAGAGAGGATTTCGTGATTCTTGTGATTTCCGAGGATTCGAAGCAATTTCCTGTAAGTTTAGCTTCCTTCAAACTTGTTATGGTTAGATTTAAACCTAGAAAATGTGGGATATGTGAGACTCGAAGGTTTTAGGATTTTAGGGCATAAATATAAAGATTTCCTTGGGTTGATGTGTTTGTGATGGATTTGAAGCTTAGAATGAGTTAGAAATGTAGTAGAGGGCTTGATCTATAGTTTGGTTGTGTTGTATTTGAGTTTGGGTAGGATTGAAGTCGAAAAATGCAGAAAAAAGGGGATTCGGAGTCAGCTTTCCGACCCGCACGTCGTGACGTGCCAAGAGCACGTCGTGGCTTGCGGAGAAACTTTGAGACGCCGCGTGCACCAGGTGCACGTCGCGGCGTGCACACCGCGGCGCACGGGTGTGCACTTCGCGGCGTGTGAGTGACTCGCCGCGGCGAGCCCCCTGTTTTCTGAAAGTGAAATTTTGAGTATTTTGGGCATATCTTTTAGTGTAGATGTCCAATTGAGGTGATTTTAGATTCGTTGTGATCTAGAAAGAAAGGGCTACAAGTTGTATGAAGAAAGGAAGTTCAGAAATTGCCTCTAAGGGTTCGAAATTTTAGGAGGAAGTCGAATGTAGACTTTTAGTGCTTTATTTTGGATTTCCAAGCTTTGAATATTTTCTGTGGATAT
>JANTNU010000003.1:12484966-12506395 GCA_024752395.1 Erythroxylum havanense
AATTTTAAACTTCTTAATAATAATAATAATAATATTATTATTATTATTAATTATGGTTCTTATTATTATTATTTATTATTATAAAATTTAAACTTATTATTGTTATTATTATTATTATTATACGAAATTAATTATCTTATTATTATTATTAATAATAATTATTATTAATTTTACTATAAGAAATTAATTATCTTATTATTATTATTATTATTATTATTATAAATTTTGTAATAATAATAATAAATATGATTTGGAAATATGATATGAAAAAATGATATTATATTATCTTTCATTCCCATTAATGCAACAAACCAAACAATATTATTGGTATTATTACAGAAACCCAAGTTACAAATCAAACATCAGTTTTTATTTTTCATATCCATTCACATTCCCTTCTACTATTAAACCTATATCTATACCCAACTTTGTGCTCAAACTAAACGCCACCTTAAGGTTTTAAAAATCGGACCGAACCTTTCAGCCCAACCGATAAAAAATTGAACTGTCCGATTTTTATACATAGAGATTGTTAGATAACATCAAACCAAACCATTAACCAGTTTAAACTTTTTTGGGTCAGGCTGAATAATCCGCTTTTTAAAACCTTGGTTTTTCACCTTTATCTTCTCACGTTTTGTCTAATGATTTAAGTATATTTTTTTATATTCATCACAATGAATCAAACTGGCTCGTGTGAATTAAACTGTTGACACCAACGCCGTGAGGATGTGACACAAAATAACAGATAAACCAGAGCACAAGAAGAATGCCAAAAGCAGAAAGAC
The DNA here is from genome assembly GCA_024752395.1 of Erythroxylum havanense. Lineage (NCBI taxonomy): Eukaryota > Viridiplantae > Streptophyta > Magnoliopsida > Malpighiales > Erythroxylaceae > Erythroxylum > Erythroxylum havanense. The sequence continues at coordinate 12,485,755 of JANTNU010000003.1, forward strand.
AACACACATTAACATCTCAATCCCCCTTCACATACACAAATTAGACACAAAGGGCAAAATGTCAGCAGTCACAATACATTCCTAGCTACTTCATCTCCTCTTCACTAGACCGGAGCTCCCAACTGACGACCCTGAAAGTGAAATAGTTTCAACGGCTGTCTCACCAAATCCCATTAAGTTTGCCTGTATCATCTTATCAATGCCTCCATTTCCATCCAATTTAACATAACTTCTTTCTTGATCACCTTCTCCATCTTTCAATAGGTCACTCTTTGTGCTTGACTGCTGTATGGGACCATCCAATTCCATCAAATCTTGCAGTTGGTTGAAAACAGGCTGGGACATAGTTACCTCACGGCTATTTACACTAGAATCTAGCAAAGACACAGAATCCTCATACAAAGTTTGATCTTGTACAGGATTGATACTGAACATAAGTAACAAATGGGACAGGCTTAATTGTACAAGGCTCCTTGGAAGTGCATAAAGTCTACAGCTAGCAACTGCGCTTCTGGTGTCGGAGAAGATTGTCTGCACTAGTTTCACCAAAATGATTAGGTAATGCCTCCATATCTGCCTGAAAGGAAGTACGCTGGACCGATCCTGTCTACAAAGTCGAGTTATAAATGGTACAATTCATGTTTCACCCTGTAAAGGATAATGTTCAGACAGGAAATACTTACACGGATCACATAAGGACGCACTGCAATCCCAATGATCATGCCAATTAAACATGATAGCCCCAGTCCTAGTGCCCAAACTGAAACTGCTCCCAACGCTGTGAAATTATAGCAACTATAGGTCAGGTTGCAACACCAAACGTATCATATATTCTCTTTAAGCATTAACATGAGATCTTAACCCTTCGCAAGTGTGGCAATTCAGATACAAAATAAATCAACTAAGAACCTCACCAGAATGAGATCCTCTCACACAATCCTCGGGTTTCAGATTAATCTGGCGAACCAGTTGGTTCCCATGATCAGAAACCAATAACACACATTTTTCTGGGATAAATGCCAGCTCAAAATCATTAGAAAAAGATGCAACTTTTCCAGGACCATCCGCCTTCCCCTCCTTAGAGTAATTTCCAGCAATTGTCGTCACACCTAGCATCAAAAGCATCAGGAAAGTAGTTTCCACTTGCAGGAACTATAACTTTAGGGAGAGACATACCAATAACTTGCCTACAATTTACAAGTAAAGAAGTTCAAAATATAGGGTCAAACAAATAATGTTCATCATATGAAACCCCATCAAGATTAAGCCTCCCATTCCAACCTCACGTAGTCTGACCCATGAATAAAAGTCAAGTTACTAATACCTCAGTCCCCTACAACTGATAAGCTGCACTTCCATGCACAACCTACACAGGCAGATAACACCTATCCGCACAAGTGTTCCTCTTTCTTATTTCTCTCGAAAACTTGGGCACAGTGTACCCATTTGACATGGATCCCACACGGTAGTCCGAATTGTTTCCAAATAAGAACATACAAATAAAATTACGAAGACACATTTGCAAAAAAAAAAAAAAAAAAACTACAGCGACCCAAGCACCTGATCCGCTGATCTTTCTAATAACACGGTTGATTTTATCAGCAACATAAACATTCCCTTTAAGATCAACAGCAAAACTCCTTGGCCCATTGAATCGAGCAGAACTCAGTTCCCCATCCAGGTACCCTGCAATTCCATCTCCTGAAAACCGATTAACCGCAGCCTCTGCAGGAAATTGTAAACCAAGCAATCATAGTCACAAAAGAACTCAAATTTAGTCAAGAATATAACTTTTTTTTATGATACGGTTAAAAAATTAGACCTTGGGAAATGGGAAACGATACAGTGTAAAAAGCACTGCCGGAAGAATCGAGTATCAAGAGATCAGAAGTTCCAGGCCGAGAAAGGACCTCATGAGGGTTTATCTTAAGTTTGTGACCATCGATCAACGTAGTTACCATGTAGCCTTCTTCCATTACAACCTTAGGCTTAGCTGACACAAGAAATTGTAAGAAAACAAAAATACAAGGTATCAGCGTACTTTCTTTTTTTTTTTTCCCCCTGTAATAATACTAATACACCAAGCTACAAACATCAACCTGTTTCACGGTTAGCTTGATTAAGAGGTAGAATGAGGATGAAAGCGAAGAAAGGTAGTGAATAAAGAAGGGAAGCCATAGGTGAGAGGCTGACGATCATGGAGCGGAGAGACCTGAAGACTTAACAACTTTTCTTTTTTACCAAGTAAAATACTGGGTCAGGTGATTTAAATAAAGAATTAATTATGTTATGCTATGTTATTATTAAATTAAATAAAGCAGTCTGGGAGCTGCTACACTCACCCGTGTGTGACTAAGACTGTGACCGTATCGAATATTTTTGGTGCTTTATTTGTAATTTTTTTCATATCCATGGGAGGAAAAATAAAATAAAAAGCAGCCCTTACGTTGTTCTCTCTTCTTCCTCTGTCTCTCAGATCTAAGTCTCTCTGTTCATTTCTTCGTCTTCTCAGATCTCTTTGTCGAATCTCTATTCCCGGAATCGGGCCAACCCGTTTGGCGATTAGGTTAGGTTTTACGAATTCTTGATCTGATCGATCAGACCTAGAAAGCTGGACCCAATCATGAATCCCTTCTCGTCCGGCACGCGCCTCAGGTCGGTCCAATTCCATCAATTTCTCACTGCCACGCCATTTTCTTGTTAACTTTTGGGTGTGAAGATCATCGAATTGGACTGGTTTTTGTGTCTTCTGTTTGGTCAATTCTGGTTTTGGTTGAATTCCGTAGCTTCAGTGGGTTGGGCTTATGATCATTTTCGTGCATTTTGCTTCTGAGTTGCTTAATTCGTGAGAGGAGCTGTGTAGTGTCTCTTTCTCTCTCTGGTGAATTCGCTTTTGTTAGTCGCGGTTTTGGATTCGGTATAGGGATTGTGGATTTTGCTCTTAAAGAATTGTCCTGTCTTAATATTGGTGCTTTATGAGGTTAACTAGAAATTATTAATATTATTGCATAACGACTAGTCTCTACCTTATTTTAGCACAAACATCGAACTGATGAGAGTAGATGATGGCAGATGACAATGTCTGGATAAGATCTCTACCGTTTTGTGGCCTATTATTTATGAGATGACTTGCTTAGATAGTTGAATAATAACATCGAGATGCATTTGTTTGTCCAGTGTATGAATGGCCAACGTTTGTAGAAGATCTTAAGTAAGTTGGAATTGTATTAATGAATGTGTATCTTTCTAAAAAGAAATTGGGTAGATCTGTTGGTTCATTTCTTGTATCCGTAGATGGAACATAGAATATTGAACTTTTTCTACTTCATAACATAATACCTCCTTCATGTGGGTGCATTTGTTTGAAATATGGATAGAAATGTTGAATTTTATTGTGTTGAGGGAGCTCTGATACCTCCCTCTGGTGTGGCATTGAAGGGTTGATACCAAACAGCTTTAAAATCTGTACGATGAACTAGCTGTTGGGAAGTTGATACAGTGTGGAGAAAATTCATGTTACCAAATATGAATTTGCCTATACTGAACCAAGCTACAAATTATGTTCTTTGTCAAGAAATTGCATAAATGAATGTGCACTATGTAATTATCTGTTCAATGCAGGGACATGATTCGGGCAATACGTGCTTGCAAAACTGCTGCAGAGGAACGTGCTGTTGTGAGAAAAGAATGTGCTGCTATTCGTGCTGCTATTAATGAAAATGATCAAGATTATAGGCATCGCAATCTTGCAAAACTCATGTTCATTCACATGCTTGGCTATCCAACACATTTTGGGCAAATGGAGTGCTTGAAACTGATTGCTTCAGCTGGATTTCCAGAGAAGAGGATAGGATATTTGGGCCTTATGTTACTTCTTGATGAGAGACAAGAAGTTCTTATGTTGGTTACAAACTCATTGAAACAGTATCCTTTTTGTAATGTATATTTCATCTTTAAAATGCTCAGAATCCACAAAATTCACTGATGTGCTTCATGTGGTTGAGTGAAAGCTTTTTCATTTTGATATGCTAATCTTAGAGATGAGTAAAATGAAGAATAACGATAAAACAAGGAAATTATCACCCCATGTGTAGTGTCCTTAACTTGTTTTAAGAGATCTCAACCACTCTAACCAGTATATTGTGGGACTTGCTCTTTGTGCATTGGGCAATATCTGTTCAGCTGAAATGGCTCGTGATCTTGCTCCGGAAGTAGATCGGTTGCTGCAATTTCGGGATCCAAATATTCGAAAAAAAGTAAGTTTCTTGCCATAATGCCATTGTACTATTTTAGCGACAGATCCCTGAAACTCAACTTTTGCCTGTCTATTGTTTATTTTCACTAAAGAGGGGCCAATAGCAAAAACAAGGAATAGTGTACTATTTGACTGATGTTTGCGATTTTTGTATCTTTATGGTGTAATGAGGTTAAAGCCTAACTATAGAAAGACTCTTATGGTGGCTATTGTGCTGAATCTCTGGTTGAAAAGTGCAAATGGAATACTTATTTTTGCACATCTTGATTTCATTTTTGATTTATAAAATTTCCCATTGTCTTCACATTATTGAAACTTGACAGTTCTGTGTTGAATATAGGCAGCTTTATGCTCCATACGGATAATAAAGAAAGTCCCAGATCTGGCAGAGAATTTCATAAATGCTGCTGCTGCCTTACTTAAAGAAAAGCATCATGGAGTTCTAATAACAGGTGTTCAACTTTGTACAGATTTGTGTAAAATCAGTCCAGAAGCTCTCGAATATTTCAGAAAGGTATCCTTGTGATGTTCCTTTTGAAACAAGGTTTTCTTATGTAGCCATTCAATGCATGCATAATGTTAGTTATGATGGTGTATTTTGGTAATTTTTCTATTCCCCAATGATTACTAACTCCAACATTATTATTGTAGAAATGTACGGATGGTTTGGTCAGAACTCTAAGGGACCTTGCAAATAGTCCTTATTCACCTGAGTATGACATTGCTGGCATCACAGATCCCTTTCTCCATATCAGACTGCTTAAGCTGTTGCGTGTGTTAGGCCAAGGAGATGCTGATGCTAGTGATATTATGAATGACATACTAGCACAGGTCAGTTGGTTTTTGCCTTGGAGATGTAATTGTTTTCTATTTTAAGCAATTATGGTTTATTGGCATGTGTTAATCATTGAATTTCTTATCATTTTCTGTTGAGATAAAGGGATTTACGAGGATGACTAGATATTTTCAATTAGAGGTTGATGACAAACTAAGTACTTCTTGTTTTTCTGTGTAAATCTGGGTTTTGAATGGTTGAGTTTTACTTCAAGTGTCTGCAAGTCAGGGGATAGGAGAAAAAAGGTTTCTGGAGATTGATCATATGATGAAAAATGACATTTTTTTCCTTCATATATGACATAGATTCTCACATACTGGGTCTACCTGGAACTTCTGCTTTTTTTTGGTTGCCTTGTATGTTTTGTGTAGTTTCTTCCTTTCTTTCTTTTTTCTTTTGGGGAGTTGCATGGAATAGATTCTTAGTTTGTGATGGAGTTGGAATAAAGGAGCCGCATAATCACATTTTTGAAATGTTTCTCAAGGACTAACATTACAACTTACTTTAATAAAATAGTATTCCCCTAATAAGATTTTAGAAAGAAAATCTACTGACTTTATATGATCCACTATGTACTTATCCCCAAAATATATTTCTTGGGTTCTATTTCTCGACTCCTGCCTAGTGCATTGCTTTGTCATCTCCTAATATAATTCATGCCTGCTGTTCCATATGAATGCTTTTTCAAGAGATTAAATGGTCTAAAATTAATCAACTCCGGTCTTTCTTTATTTCCCTCACATTCTTAATAGGTGGCAACAAAAACTGAATCAAACAAAAATTCGGGGAATGCTATTCTATATGAATGTGTTGAGACTATTATGAGCATTGAAGATAATGGTGGCTTACGAGTGCTTGCTATCAATATCTTGGGAAGATTCTTATCAAACCGTGACAACAACATCAGGTTATATCTTTTTTTCCAGTTTAGTAGGTTATTTATTTCTGTCTTTTTTAAATAATTACTGTCTGCTTATAAAGTTTCTGAATATGTGAAGTATCTCCTGCACATAAGAATTTTCTTTTGCCTACGCTGCATTTCTTACTTTTTCTTGTCTGTAATTTTGCTCCTTTTTGGTCTACAAGGAGCCAATTGGGCCAATTTTGTGTTATATAATAAAGGGTTAGCACCTCCCATCCTGAAAATACTTATGGTAACCATTCTAGCCGATGAGATTAATAATATTATCCGTGAACGTATTGAGCAATATAATAGGGAAGTAAAGATTGTAAATTTCTTACTTTTTCTTGTCTGTAATTTTTCTCCTTTTTGGTCTACAAGGAGCCAATTGAGCCAATTTTGTGTTATATAATAAAGGGTTAACACCTCCCACCCTGAATTGCTTCCAACTCTGGTGTGGTTTTGAAATTAGGACCTCCTGGTCCTCAGTAGAGTGTCACCACTGGGCTAGTCACTCAACCTTATATAATCTCTCCATTACTAACCTTCTAGTTCTCCTGCTAATATGCTGTTGTAAATCATTCCTTAATGCATATGCTTTGTGCAATCTCCCGAATCCATGAAATTTTCATTAGATTACAAATGTTAGACAAGTGATAGTTTTTGTGTGAAATACTGGAATCTCCTCAACTGAAACAAATCCAATATCCAGATATGTTGCACTAAATATGCTGATGAGAGCTCTTTCAGTAGATTCTCAAGCAGTGCAGAGGCATAGGGCGACAATTTTGGAATGTGTAAAGGTATGGTATGATTTGGTTGCTCCACTTTTGAACTTCCATGATGTCTGGTTTAAATGAACACCAATTAACACAAGAACCCCCATGTTGGTGTAAAATGTCAGGTATTGTTGCTTGACAGCTGTTCCATGACAACTTTGATTGGAAACCTCTGCATGAAAAGTTTTTGCCTCCATTTGTACTTGTGTTGTTTATGATATTTTCCATTTGTATATTATGCATTCTCTAGCATTTTATTATAAGCTATTGTTGAAATATTTAGCTTCTACTGTGCAAACTTGATAAAGATGTACTTGGATCTTTTTCCTTTCAGGATTCGGATGCTTCGATTAGAAAAAGAGCTCTTGAACTTGTTTACCTTCTAGTGAATGAGAGCAATGTTAAGCCTTTAACAAAAGAGCTAATTGAATATTTGGAAGTAAGTGATCAAGAATTTAAGGGTGATCTTACTGCCAAAATTTGCTCCATTGTTGAAAAGTAAGTTTTGCAGATCATCAATTAAATATATGACTTGTTTTTGTGCTTTTTGGGTTTGTGATAGTGTTTTTTCTTATCTCAGTAGTATTATTGACACGAAAGTATTGGTTCCATACTTTTTGACCCTTCGAATTCTAGAATAATGTAGTGATTGCTGACTTTTCTAGTTGTGATGGGATGATCATTCCTTCTGGCATTTGAAGATATTTAAATTGTTACTTTGGATAACCATTCATACTTTAACATATTTTCAAATGAACTTGTTACTTATTTAAACAGGAGAACAATTTTTACTTCAACTTTTTAAACCGGGAGTCTATAACAAAATAGTAATGTGATCAAAGAGTAAATTTCAATGGCATTATTCTCTATAGCCATAAATGTTGCATAGGCTTTTTCCTTCTTCATCCTTCTGATGAAGATGTCCTGGAGTTATGCCACTCATTCAGTAATGTTGATAGAGTAGTGAACATTGTGTGGGTGATATAGTTTTTCTTTTTGATGCTTTAGGTTTGCCCCTGAGAAAATTTGGTACATTGATCAGATGCTCAAGGTCCTTACTGAGGTAACCATCCGAGCATTAAGTATGACATCTGTGCTTGCTTCCATACTGGATGTTAACTATGTTTCTCTCTTTTTCTCTCCCTCCTTTATCTCTTCTTAATGCTACTATTCGAGCTCTAATGATGTATGATTCTCATCATGCGGGTTGCTATGTATATATATATATATACACACACAGTTCTGTTTATTACTGTATCTTTATTCACTCTGCATGATATTATTTATTCCAGTCAGCCTAGTGTCTGCTAAATTTAAGCATGATCCTTGCATTGGTAATCATCTTCTCATACTTAGCCTTCTATGATTGTAGAATTCTGGAATGCGAAAACAAAACGCTTGAACACAAATTTTTTTCCACAAATCGTTCTGATTTCTTCCAATGGTGTTCTTTTAAACTGTTTCAGTCTTTATTCTCCGGAATATTGCATTGAAAGCAGGATTCCACATCCGTTACTCGTCTTTATTTGAAATCCCAACCTTTTGATTTTAATCCAAAATTGTCTTACGAATGCTTGCTTGATTGTGGAAGAAGATGAATGTGAAAAGAATAGATCCAGTATCTGTGGGATAGATTTCCAAGTGGCTTCTCTTTCCCTGCCTGGAATTTATAAAATTATTGTTATAAATTCTGATGCCAACATAATGCTTAGTAGGCTGGAAGTTACGTAAAAGATGAAGTATGGCATGCCCTCATTGTGGTCATAAGCAATGCTTCTGACCTCCATGGATATACAGTCAGGGGATTGTACAGAGCATTCCAGACGTCAACCGAACAGGTATCCAATGTTTTAAGCTTGATAAGAATAATCATTTTTAAATTGTTATTGCTTTTGTTGTTTTTCATTTTGACCTTTAATCTTGCTTTTCATATATATATATTCTCAGGAAAGCCTTGTTCGAGTGGCAGTTTGGTGCATTGGAGAATATGGTGACATGTTGGTGAATAATGTGGGAATGCTTGACATCGAAGAACCTATAACAGTGAGTTCGGTCTTAATGATATAACTACTTAGTAGTGCAGAAAATGGAAATTGTACTTTATTGTGCCAAATACAAGTGACTTAATTCTAAAAGGAGTTCATTATTATGCTAGTTAAATTGTAAAACATAAATGTATGAAAGTTCCTGACTCCATAAACCTACAAAGATTTAAGTTTTCCTAAGCAGGTAACAGAGTCTGATGCTGTGGATGTTGTTGAGATTGCTATGAAGCGTCATTCTTCAGATCTCACTACTAAAGCAATGGCTTTGATTGCTCTGTTAAAACTCTCTTCTCGGTTTCCATCTTGTTCAGAGTGAGTTTACATCTTTTGGACTTGTACTAAATTTCTTAACAAGCATATTGTTTGTGGCCCTGTGAACCTTTAAAAGTGGCTGTTAATTCATTATGTCATTGGAGTGACTTAGGTTCTGAACCTGTTACATGTTAGGATCATTAGATGATAGGAAGAATAAGCAGAGAGCAGGGGAATAATTGGTAGAGGAATATTCGGGTGGTTAGTTAGTTAATTGGTTCTGACAATCATTAGGTTGTAACCGAATCTGTTACCTAGGGTGGCTATAAAGGGGGGACAAGAAGAAGAGAGAGGGGGCGAAAAATATTAAGTGAAGAAGAGTGACAGAAGGGAATTCCTTCTGAGGAGCAAATCTGCTCTGGTTGGGAAATACTACACTACTCTGTAGTGATAAGTATTTTGCATATACATATATATAGAGATAATATAGAAGAATTCTGGTTTTATAAGTCTGGAGTCCTAACATTACACTTTCAGAGAACCAAGAAAACATATTTTGTCCATAAAATAGGTTTATATTGATCTATCTGGTTCAACCACAAGCAGAAACTATATCAAAGTGGTTAAGGGTTTATGCAGATAAGTGGCAAAACAATAATTATTCAAGTGAAAGGGAGTGGATGGTTACATTAATGTTTATAGTGAATGGAAAGTTGTGAGCATTTGGTGCATTGAATATCTTTTTAACTTCAACCATTAAAAAGTCAATGTTATTGATCTTTGTGTAACTTTTTAGGAGGGTCAAGGATGTCATCATCCAATACAAAGGAAACCTTGTGCTTGAATTACAGCAAAGATCCCTCGAATTCAGTTCTATTGTTGAGAAGCATCGAAATATTAGGTATGCCATACTATACTCATTATTTCACATGCTTCTTTGTTGTGGAAGTTTCTGGAATTGGGAATCTGATGGCTGAGATTGTGCAGGTCTGCACTTGTTGAAAGGATGCCTGTTTTGGATGAGGCTACTTTTAGTGGAAGGAGGGCTGGCTCTTTACCAGCTGCTGCCTCCACTTCTGGCGGGGCTTCAGTTAATCTTTCAAATGGAGTTGCAAAACCTTCCACAGCTCCTCTTGTAGATCTACTTGATCTGTCAGATGATGCTCCTGCTCCTAGTCCTTCTGGTGGTGATTTTCTTAATGATCTTCTTGGTGTTGATTTATCAGCGCCTTCAACACAAGCAGGTTAGTTTTGAATGGATCAAGTCCTAACTTGGCTTGTTACATGATTTAAACTGTCTGCTCTAGGGTTCTAGGCATCCTTCTGTTTAACTATGATTTTACTATGAGAAGGTCACGACAGAATTATGATGTGATTTGGCTTTATATTGCTGTTTGACCCATTTTCACAACCATAGCAGGCATGGCCTACAAGGGGTTTCAATTGTTTGAAATTTTAGTCAACCCTGAGTATTTAGCTGGTTGAAGCCCTCTCATCCTGACAGTGGCATGTGACAATTATGAATATATTAGCAAGCACAAAGCCAGGCAGCTAATAAATTTATAGGCATGAAAAGGATATCATACTCAACTGCCCACTTAAGCCCCTGGGACTTTTTGCTAGGATAATCTGAATATCCCTTCAAAAGTTGTCTGTTTTTCCAGCCCTATGTCCCGAGATAGACTACTAGTTAACATTCTTACATGTGCTACTCCCCTAATATTCCAGACTTTTTACTATTACAATCATTTATTTTCCCCCCTCCTTCCCTGTAGGTGTTTTTTCAACTAAACACCCCATGTTAACCAACAAATTTGATTAGGACCTGCAGATAAGTGTGCCCTGTTTCTTCTCTTATTCCAAGCAGTTCTTGGCCTGTTTCTTCATTTTCTTAGTTTTGTCTGTTTCAACCAATTTCTAAGTTAACCGCTATAGTCTTCTCTGACTTTCTGAGGACACCATTCTTACTTCTGGTTTATGTCAAACATAATATTGGTTCTGATTTATACAATCTAGGCCTGGGCCAGGCTCCAAAAGCTGGGACAGACGTTCTTCTTGATTTACTGTCTATTGGAACACCTCCAGCCCAAAACAACTCATCTGCATTTGATATATTATCATCTGGTCAAGAGGGCAAAACACAAACTGCTACACCAGATTCGTTGTCATTCCCTTCTCCACTTCTCACTCAACCCACCTCTTCAGCTGGTGCTTCTTCTGTGATAGATTTGTTGGATGGATTTGGTCCCAGCCCATCCAAATCTGGTCAGTTCCTTTCAGATGACTCTTTTTTGATTGGTTACTGCTAGATTATTAACATTGTATTATTTTTTATCGGCAGAGGATAATGGTTTAGTTCATCCACCTCTGGTTGCATTTGAGAGCAGTAACTTGAGAATGACGTTTGACTTTTCGAAGCCTCCTGGGAACCCACAAACAACAGTAATCCTGGCAACTTTCACAAACTTGTCAGATAATCCTTTCACAGATTTTATTTTCCAAGCTGCAGTTCCCAAGGTAATTCATCTTATTTTACGTCTTGTACTGTGGCTATCTTAATTTAATGACCTGTTCTGCTCTTTAAATTCTGGTACTCTTGTATAAAACTGGGATACATAGTTGAAATTTAGAAACTTAAAGCTCATCCTATGAAGTGTTTGTGGTTTAGTATACTTTTGTGACCTTACACATGATAGACAACAGAAAGAAGTAAGTCTTGCAATTTTCTGTTTTCTCTACATATTGATGTTCTTTTATCATTACAGTTTCTTCAACTGCACTTGGATCCTGCTAGCGGCAATGCACTACCTGCAAGTGGTAATGGTTCCATAACACAAAACTTGAAGGTCTCTAATAGTCAACATGGGAAGGTGCACGACTTTCTTTCATTGTAGAATTGTTATTCTTTTCCGAGATTCATAATATGACTTGAGTAGTGAGCAACTTGTTCACAGAATCTAGGAATTTTCAAAAGTCTTTAGCATTAGGACAAAGAAAAACTTTTGCCATGTTGCTAATGTTTTAGCATCCTCTGAAATAGAAATTTTCCTTTTCAGTTCCTCGGAGATGAAAATTGTTTTATTTGTTACCTGTACCGGAATTACTTCTTGTACGCTATGCTTCTTGCAAGTAGGTTCTTGTTTTCTCACAAAGCATTTACTTTTCTCAGAAATCCCTCATTATGCGAATAAGAATAGGCTACAAGGTGAATGGCAAGGACATGTTAGAGGAAGGACAAATAAACAATTTCCCGCGAGATTTATGAAGTTTGGTGATCCAGTAAGATTGCAACATTGTCCAGTACGGGCACCAATTTTTTCCACAGCGCATTGAGAAGCTTCTTCGCACTGTTTGTAGTTATAGTCACGCATTTGCTTCCAATTATCCATTTGCTCGGAGTATGGCTTGTAGCGGTTGGTATGAGATTTTGGTCTAGTTAAAGAAATGTCCAGGTCTCTCGTTATCACAATTTTCTCTCCTTTAGGCTGGTTTGTGTACATTATTACAAAATGTTTTTGAGAATATGAATTTTCCCCTTTTTGAGGCTTAGAAAAAGGGCATCGGTATCATATTTGGAACTTCATACGTGTTAGTCCTTGCATTCTTGGTATAATTTACAAACAGAGATGTTATTAAAGGGTTAATTTTGAGTTGAAACAATGACCTTGTACATGTATTATGGATTCTAAAATTTGCTGAGTTTCATATTTCCAGACTCGTGTTTGTAGAGAACACCGCAAATAAGGACTACCAATTGGGACTTCCTAAGGTGGCCTTGTCAAGTGACAGCAAGACCATATATTCTCTGCCCTCAAATGTCCCAAGACTTTATGATTTTTAATCATTATCTTTAAAAATGGGCTAGTGGCGTACAATATAGATCGCCTTCAGATTCTCTAGCTCAGATGTTCTGATTTTATTTTGTGTCAGAAAATTTCAGTCATCCATTTAAACTAAATATATAGCTGAGATCTTCTAATACTGGTAGGGCTCGAACACCTGAACCTCGGGCGAGGTCTCACATAGACCATTGTTACTTATTATTATGCCGTGTAACATTTGAAGCGTGCGTTAATATGCATTCACTAAGGTGGTGTAAGATAGGTATCATTACATTGGGAAGTTAGCCATCAACTTTATCCTCTCTGTCAACCATTCCAACAGTGCTTCCTTCCTCCTAAGAGAGAGAATATAAACATACTTTCGTGGATGCTGCCATGATCATACGATCCGGGACCCAAGAAGAGAAAAGTGGTCCGGGAAATAAAGTTGTCTAGAGAATGTTATTTTATTGCGCTCCATACATAAACATGTGATTTGACTTCACTTCTATGCTTTACATTCCCAAAGGGACGGGGACGCCTATACATATGTCACCGTAGGTTCTTTTGCCTAAACCCATAAGTGGAATGCAGGAGCTTGTGAGTTGTGACAAAACCAAGAAGAAAGTGTCACCCTAACACCTTCACATTTTCTTTTAAAGTCTAACAAAAAAAAGGAAAACAATCCACACAACCTTGCACTGCAGAAAAGAAACGATAATAACTGAAATATGGAAAGCAGAAGAAGAAAGGAAAGCTCTGATATTTGGATCCAACTAATCAATGTCAAAAGTACAAAACATGGTAAATTAGCTTTAGCTGCACTGACTCGTGAGATTTTTATGACGATGAACTAGGAATTTTACCGTTCCTCGACCATTGCCATATCTTGGAAACAGAAAAGCTTTCACCTTTACTTCTGATGTTGATTTTCTTCTCATCAACATCCCCATCACTCGATGAACTCCCTGTTTGTAACGTCACCCGCAAATCCATATCAGCCACAATATATTGGTACGAGCCCATTGAGTAACACCTTCTAGCATCCATGTTACTGTTGCTTGTCTCTCCCTCTACTGTATCTACTAAACCATTGGAATTCCCGAATTTTCCAAGTCTCACAGAAAAAAACCTTCTTGAATTGACCGTGTCTCTCTCTGCAGCTTTCTGGCTGATAGAGAACCCAATTGCAGCGTTGTTTGTGAATCCTCCTCCTCCTCCTCCTTCTTCTTCTCTTTGCCCTTCTAAATCAAAGACGGGGTTTTGAATGGGAAGCCCTGGTGTGAAAATGGTACCTCTACAAAGAGGGCAAGTTGAATTGGATAGTAACCATGTGTCTATACAATCAATGTGAAAGGCATGGCTACACAACGGAAGCAATCTTAACTTGTCATTCTCGGAGAATTCATAAAGACAAACAGCACAATCAAAAGGCTCCTTTAGACCCATAATCTCTTTGTAAAGAAATACTGGTAATGCGTCGATAAAAGCTTGATCTAGCCCTGAATCATGTAGGTGGAAAAGTTGCTGTAATTGCCTTTGAAAGGCATCAGACCCAGCCATATCCGGGTATCTATTAGATTCAGGCGATGAAGAGGAAGATCTATGCTTTATAAGAAGTTTGACAAGCAAGTGAAGAAGACCAGATATGAAAAACACAACAGCTAAAATGACTATTATAAACAGTATAGCCGGGCTTATTTGACCCCCAGAAGAAGATTGTTTCTGATAATCACTTGGCAATGGAAGAGGTGAAGAAGAAGACAATGAGATCAAAGACACGGCAGGAGGATGGTGGGTAAAGAGACCATCTTCGTTCTTAATTTGACATCGAATGCAGAACATTTTACTCAATCAGCGTGCCTAAACAACATAACTTTTCTCTACTTTTAAGTCTTTAGCAGACCATCACTTTCGTGATACTTTTTTGCATTAAACAGTATTGTTCCCCGGTCATAACAACCTCAAAAGACCATATTCCTTGCTTTCAGAACAAACCCAACTCAGAATTTGAGCTAAACAAGCAAAAGACACTATGTTTATGTTCTTACAAGAAACCCAGTTGCTCCAAGTCAACAAATTAAACAAAAAGATCCCACATGCACTCCACTTTCCAATCAAAATGATTGCTTTAAGACACATTCAAACTAAAAATGTCATCTTTCTGCACAAACCAAAAGTCAGTGGCGTGCAAGTAAGCAGGAGTGAAAACGCTCTAGGTAAGACTCAGAACTTTGAATATGCTAAGGTTGCAGCTTACCTACTTATACCAACACATCCGCTATAAGCAGGGAGGCTCATCAATCCTCCCTGTATGCATTTTAAGATCAACTATGACAACTGATCCTACTTGTTGAAGTAAACCAGAACACAGAACACAGAACACAGAAAGCAGAAAGCAGAACACAGAACACAGAAGGCAGAAACATCAACAGTTGCAGAAATACTTCGTCTCAGGAGGGTTGTAATCTCACTTATTTGATGTAACACGAGGGAGTGGAAGTGGCAAACGAACAGTAACTTCCAAAACGCAATGTCTGCCTAGACTTTAGACTCTAGACTAGAGAGGCAAAAAGAACTTAAAGGGCAAAACTGTCACCAGACATATCGCACAGGCGGAGATGCTCCCAACTTTGAGACGGGAATGGCCATATCTTGGATTGGGCAAGCTTGGGCTCAGTGTACTGACAATGGAGGAGCCTGAGATTAATAACCCATTTTATATTGAACATTGAAGCCTATGAAGGCGTTTTAATAGAAATTCGGGTTCCTTAAATGAAGAACCAGAGAGTGGGGTTTCGTAATTCATTAATGCCATTCTTGGGAGTTTGATTCTCTAAACATGGTTAATAAGAGAAGAAGTGTCTCATTTATATAATATAATAGAGAAAGGCAAGTAATTTTAAAGACCATAAATTATGAAGCAAAGGTGGGTTTGTACTTATTTATGAATTATGAATAATCTTAATCAGTTATGCTAAATTTTAAGAAGTATTGCCTAAATTTGATATTAGATTACTTAAATTTAATTTAAAATCTTATGTTATTAATAATATTTTAGTTTAATTTAACAAATCATCCATGATTTAAATTTATTAAGGTTTAAATAGACATTTTATATCAAATTAAAATATTGATAATATGTATAAAGCTAAATAAAATCTAACTTGTCCAATATCCAATTTAGACAATATTTTTTTAAATTTCAACTTAACTTCTCATCTGATTAATTTGATCTAAACACGTTCTCCAATTTTTCTCAAAAACTTAAAAAAGAAGTTTTAAAGCTTTTCTCAAAATTTTTATAAAATCCTAGATCATAATCAAAGTTCAAATGAGAAAGTTATGCCTAAGTTAAGTTGTATTGTCTAAATTTGATATTAGATTAACTAGACTTAATTTAAAACTTTATATAATTAATAATCTTTTTGTTTAATTTAACAAATCCATTCGGAATGATTTAAATTTTTAACTTTTAAATGAATATTTTATATCAAACATCCAAAATATTATTAATTATATATAAAGCTAAACTGAGTCTAATTTATCTAATATCTAGTTTAGGCAATGTTTCTTAACTTCCAGTATAACTTTTTCATCCAAACTCTGATTTAAATGATTTAAGAAATTACAAAATTTTTAAGAAATTCTTAAAAACTTTTGCTTTTGAGATTTTTTTCAAGTAAAAAATTAAGATTTGGGACATGCTAATGTAAGAGAACGTGTCCTCATGGTAACTGTTTATTTATCGAATAAACTCTAAGACATAGTCGTATTTCTAACCATATTATTCACATTTATCAAAAATCTTAAAACAGAAAAGTTTTGAATCTCTTTTTAAGCGCTACATAGAGTCTTAAATCATCTTAATCAAAATTTGGATTAGAAAGTTATGTCAATGTAATAAGTATTATATAAATTTGATATTAGTTTAACTAGACTTAATTTCATTTTGTATATAATTAACAATAGTTTGATTTAAAATTTTCAATTTTAAATGGATGTTTTTATATCAAACTAAAATATTATTAACTATATATAAAACTATATTATGTCTTAACTTTTCCAATATCTAATCAGACAATGCTTCTTGAATTTGACATAACTTTCTCATGCAAACTTTGATTAAGATAATTCAAGATGATACTAAAAGCTCAATAAGTTTTATAAAACTTTTATGTTTTGATTTTTTTTTGAAAAAAAAGTAAATGATACAGTTTGGGATACATCTGAGTCCCAAGGTATGTCCTTTATAAAATTGTTTATTCAATGAAAGCATTATAAGACATGGTCGCGTTTTCGATTATTCACATTAAAAAAAGAAAATATATAGTTTTTCCTAAGCTTTCTATAGAATTTAGGATAATATTAATTGGAGTTCGAAAGAGAAAGCTATGCCCAGTCTAAGAAGTATTATCTAAATTTGATATTTAACTTTTACATATAATTGATAATGTGAGGTCCCGAGCTAAGCCTTGGTTAAAACTTGGAAATCTTAATGCCATAATGCCTTTCAAATCCTCTTAGCTATTATCCTACTGCAATAATTCTTGCTAAAAAGAACGTCCATTTTTACATCCCACAGCTTCGACAGATCGCTTAGCCTCGTTCTTCTTCGGAACAAGAGTGCTCGATCAGTGAGCTATTACACATTCTTTCAAGGGTGACTACTTCTAGGCAAACCTCCTGGCTGGTGGAGATCTATTATTTTCTGAATCTTAATGTAAGGAATTACAAAATAAATTCTGTCAACAAAAATGTGAAGTAGGAAAGATTAGTCTACTAAATATGAACTGGAGACTATTATGGAAATGTACACACGGTAGAAAAATTACGTCAATCTATTGAGATATGGTATGCTATAAGTGAATATTTGCGACAAGAGATGAATCCTAATTTTAGGATGATAGAACCCCTTAATCCAGTCCATATAATGTCTTTTTCGGGAGCTAGAAGAAATGCATCTCAAATACATCAATTAATAGGTATGAGAGGATTAATAATTTGCTTTCAAGTTAGCAACTTTGATTTTTTTCCTTCCTTTTTTTTTTCTTGGATTCGACCCAAAGAATCGATCTTTCTTTTAGTTTTAGTTGTTGAATCTCTCTTTGGTTGGTCAATCTGTGATATTCCGAATCCTCATTACTAATGAAAATTCAAGAATTCAGAATGAAAGGGTTCGCTTTGATCGTTAAGAGTAGGTAACTCGTTCCCTGTGTCTTTCTTTATATTGCATTCTATCTCATTATATCACATTTTGTTCTGCGATATTTGAGAATCATCGTCAATGCCTCGGTGTAGGTAAGTCCGGTATATAGGAGAGTCATATATATCATATTTATTATATATTATATGACTCTCTTACTCTTATTTTTTCTCGCGTAATTTGGAGTACTCTAATGGTCAATTCTTTTCTATTTTTTCTATATTTACTTTTATAATCATATTTCATTTCTATATTCATATTTTATTCCTATACTGATATTAATTATGAATAGTTAAGAATGAAAAGAATAAAGAATTCAAAATTAATAGCTAAAGTTGGAGTAGTTTGCTAAATTCCTATGCATATGCAATTTCTTTTATAGGAGCCCGCTTAGTTCAGAGGTTAGGGCATCGTATTTGTAATGCGATGGCCATCAGTTTGACTCCGATAGCTGGCTTTTCTTAGTCTAGCTTATATTTTTACTCAATGTTAAGGCCAAAATGTACCTTCATATTTTTAGTTTGTTATATAAAGGTTTACATAGTCTCTTCAAGTTAGGATTAAAATCTATAATATAATTTAGACCTACTATAAATCTTTGTAATTGTTTTTCAATATTTAATTAAAAGTTTGTTAGTAAAACCCAAAAGTTCTTTCCATGGGTGTTAGTTCCTTATTTTATATATTGTCCTAGAAACCTAATCTTTGCTTGAAAAAAAACGAAGTTTTATTTTTTGTTACTATCAATTCCTTTTTTAATGATATAGTTAAAAGTTTTAATGTGTTTGAAATGTTGCTATAGAGAAATAAAGAACACCAAGACATCAGCTATACAAAATTTAGAATATGGTGAAAAAATGTCATTCATTATTCCTTAGAATTTAAATGGAGTTTTTTTTTAGATCGAAGGATATTAGGGTCCATTCAAATTTTTTGAAAGGGAAAGTAAAGATATTTTTATATCTATCTTTAGGATTTATATTTTCAAAAAATTGATTTCATATCAAAATTTGAAAAAATATGGGCATTCTATAATTTTTAGAGTAAATAATTTTTTGTGTGCTTGGATATCTAATGGATTGTAATGCTTTATTTAAAGGCTTATAATTTATTACTAATTTAGGGATCCTCATTCTTGTTAAGAATTTATATTAAATAAAAAAGACAACTTTAATAAGACATGGATGGGGAAACTAGGTTTTTCTTTAACAAGTCATTTAATTATTGTTTATAATTATTTTATCACACTAATATGGATCATTGATATAAAATTCAGTTCATCAACAAATATTCATTGGGTGATGTTATCTCTTAAGTTTAAATGAATAGAAACATGTATTCTAGGCATTCTTATTAATCAACAGCTTAGATACGAAACAGCTTAGATACTATCGTAAGTTCAATTGAGTAATAGCTTTAAAAACTAAGAAACTAATAAACAAGACAACACATGTATGACATGCATTTAATCAAGATGACTTTTTTCTTAGAGTTTGCTGTCAATTTGGAATTTTGGATTTTTTTGGTTTC
This sequence comes from Erythroxylum havanense, assembly GCA_024752395.1. Lineage (NCBI taxonomy): Eukaryota > Viridiplantae > Streptophyta > Magnoliopsida > Malpighiales > Erythroxylaceae > Erythroxylum > Erythroxylum havanense. The sequence continues at coordinate 12,505,379 of JANTNU010000003.1, forward strand.
ATTTGCATCTTTTTAATTCAATTTAATCTCTTAAGTGTTGAAAATTATTTGAGAATAATTAAGAAGCAAATTTGTCAATTTTGAATAATAATTTTAACACATTAAAAAGATTTAAACACAAAATAAGCACAAAATGACAACTTAACAAATTCCCCTACACTAAACCTTTGCTCGCCCTTAAGCAAACATGCCAAACTACTACATTTTATCAATTCATCGTTCATAAGATTAAGTATACACAATTCATTAACTTGAGCCAGTATGACTTAGGTTGCAACATACATCAAAATCACTTTTCACTGAAACAAATAAACAAAGCAAAAGTAAGATATCTTGTTCAAAGGCAAGAATGAAACCAAAGTAAATTCTTCTCACAAATTTCTCTCTTACACTCAAGTGTTTAAGGTTAAAGTGTTTCTCTCAAATCTCCCTCTAACAGATTGTATTACCATAGGCTTGCAAATTCACCAGTTATCAATTGTTTGAATTATATGAGTTCATTGATCATAAGGACTTTATTATGGGTTGTAATGGAGCTAGGTTTAAAGGTAAGGTAAAAATGACAAAGGGTTAATCACAAGCATTCACAAAGTATTAAGTAAAAGGGACACTCGAATTGAAATTTTGAGATAAACATATGAATATAGAGGGCTACAACTACTCATACTAACTAATGCTACCGTACTACTATGCTTTATTCTTTTTCTTTTTCTTTTCTCTTCTTTTGTTTGTTCTTTTCCTGATTTTTTTCTTTTCTTTTCTTTCTTCTTCTTTTTCCCTTTTTTTTTTTACTTGACTAAGGGAGAACAATAAAGACCAGAGAAATTAATAGCAACATAATTTAGTGAACACATGAGTAGAGGTAAATATCTCACAACACAATACAAAACAAAAGTCCCTAATTACTCAGTACTTCATTCAACTTGTGATAGGGTAAGGCTAAAGTTTTTTGGGTTTCAATGTAAGGTGATTGATTGAAAAACAAGGTTAAAGGCTCAAAAGTGTTTGCAAAGGGAA
>JANTNU010000003.1:12525807-12537537 GCA_024752395.1 Erythroxylum havanense
TTGATGATTGTAATCTCAAAGATAGCATCCTCTCATGCCTTCATCAAGTTCCCTATTTGATCTTTCAAGATTTGAAATTTCGTCTCCAAGACTTCAAACTAAAATATGTATAAAAAAAACTTCTTCTTTATCTATAGGCATAGATGTGATGAGTATCTCCACTTGAGTAACAAACTCATTTAGGTTATTGTATTTTATCATTTAAACACAACAATGCCTCAGATATCGGTTGTTATAAAGACTTCACTAAGAACACTGTATTCATACTAACATGGACTAAAGTCTTTGTAAGACAATTAAGTTCACTCAACTCAACTTACCGCTAACAATTGCTTCGTATTTAGAAGTTTTTCGCACAAAAGATTAAAAAAAAAACAAATTTGTTTAACTTCAAAAACAAAATAAACAACAAAAGAGAAACGATTCACCCAAGATAAAACAAAAATGATAACCTTTATTAATTCTCACAATATTTACAATGTTACAATACTTGTTACTCTCTCTCTCTCTTGAAAGTCTTGCTCAAATAAATTATTTATAAACATTTAAAAAGTTTATGGTTCATAATTAAAGAGAGTAGACAAATGCCACCAAATACACTAAATTGTTGGTTGATATTTCCAACCACTTAGGCATTATTTTAATAGGTGATTAACACATTAAACAACTAAATTCACTACCAAGAACACACGTTAAAAATTAAAATTTGACAGATTAACCTTCTCTTCCGTATTCTTTGTCATGTCATCTCGCTTTTTTCTTACTTTAAGCCATTATTTTTGTCACTTCACCTATGATCCCCTTCCAAAGATCATTCTTAGTTAAGTTTCGAGGCAATTTACGTGTAGCCAATTCATGCACGTCATGGTCTAATCCCTCAGCATATGATATGTTCCTTAAGCACATTTTTAGTATATAGTCTATCCAAACATGCTGATGATTAATCCATTTCGTTATAATCAAGTTATTCAATGTCCCAACAGTCTATCACAGCTAATTGAAATTTGAACTCAATTCTACCTAATGTAGTTACTTTGGTTTATTCAGCGTGCATTCCTCGTGCCTTAATCTTGCTAATCTTCGGTTAAGGCTCTTTAATGACTAGCAAAATTCTCATTTACCTGATAAAGGCCCATGAAACGTAAATTTTCTTGTTCTTGTACCTATTCTAACCTACTTGAACAAATTCATTTGAACATCAGGATCTACAAGATCATCTACTCCTTAAATATCCAGAGATCTAGCTCCATACTAAACAATTTGTGGCCCAGAAGAAAAAGACAATGGAAAACTACACTACACAACCATCAGCTGATCTACCACTTGTGATATATATGGCAATCAGGATTGGGGGCTAGGTTGAGCAATTGCACGAGGCCATCTATGAAACGATCGAAGAACAACGTCAACTCGTGACATTAATAAGCGACAAAGTGATTGATTAGGAAACGACCCCTAGGTCCTTGATCCTGAACCCACTGGGAAATGCATGTTACCTGTTGGCAACACATGAATTTGTTGGTACAGCCATGTATGGTTGTCAGAGAAAGCTAGAAAAGATAGTAGGCCACTGCTTCCACGTTCTTTGCTTCCACATTTGCATCAACTTTTTCAATTTTCCTTATTCCATGTACAAAGCCACAAGATTCCTCGGGCTTATGTGGTCATCGAGGATTTCTTGTCCCATGTACAGGTAGTCTGATTTAATGCTTGAGAAGACTCTTTATTTGCAATATTTAGGATTAGTCTGTGTTCATTTTGATTTGTCGTTTGCATGCACTTCGCATTGCAATATTTGGAAAGTCTTGTTTCAACCAGAGTTTAAGTTGGTAATTAAGTTGCAACATAAGTTGGTCATTAAGTTTCAACCATGTATAGGATTCCCTCAATTAGGACTCCTCATCAACATATATTTTCAGTTGGTAATTAAGTTGCAATGAATTGATTATAGAATAGGTTTTTATGAATCATACATCATCTTTGCTGCCTCAAATTGATTGTATAAAGTCAGGCTGCGTCTCCAAGCCCAGTTACATGCTGCCACGTCCCTAGTGTTACAATTTATAGCAGTAGAATTAATTCAAAAGAGAACAAGTGCCCTCGTGATCAAGGTTTCTTGACAACCTCATATGAAGTGGGTCCATAGAACTCATCAGTTAGCAAGTGAAAAGCGCTCTAATAAATTGCTCCTACCGACGATCCTGGTTGCTGACCATTGACACAGCTCTCTGAATGGTTTCCTTGTTCTTTCAACACAAGGTACTACTTGCAGCTGCGAATCGATTCTCTAAAATAACATGTGCTCTCTCTATCTCTCGATATGCAGCTTCCAAAATATCCGTATTGAACAAAACCGTTCTTTATAAACAGCTACATGTCAACCTCAATCTATAGCATCTGAATACATCTACATTCTAAGAATACCAGAAAATTTCTAGTTTAATATCTAGTTCACTAGCTTTTTCGGCTTTCCCTTCTTGAAAACTAAAAACAGAAGTAACTACATCTACATGGAGTACAGCTTCGAGCCTACATTGTTTAACTACCTTTCTTTTTCATTTGTCATTCTCTTTTACTGAAGTCAGATAATGAATTGAGCTCTATGACTCTTAATGCAAAGCTGTGAGCTTTAAAGCTTAAACCATTTAAGTAGCAGCTCGACCTGTCAGAGCTTTTTGTTTTTGAAGTTGCAATTTTTCAGAATCATTCCGTTGGCAGTAACGAAACTAGCTGTTAAGAGACAAATGTGAGACAAGACATGCAGGACTCGTCATATAATAATGTTCTCTAATGCCTGATATTTCTCCCTCTGTATCCCTTCCCCACCATTTGTTCGATTCATCCCTTCTCGCGACCAAAATGTACAAGATCTTCAGTTTTCTCTCGTCTCAAGTCCCAGTCTACAACAATTTATTTGAAGCATATTGAAATCTTGACTAACAGCAGCTGTGATTTTGAAGGTTCCGTATGTGTGTGTATGTGTGTCTTTTCGTGCTTGATGTTTGCTCCTAACTATAAGACGAAAATGGATACTCCAAAGCCAGGCACACCGTGAAGAGGAAGAAGAATAAGAAGAAGGATGGGTTTGATTTTAAGCTTGCAAAGCGCAAAAAGAAAGCAAGACAAAGAGGGAGGCTAAAGGAGAAATCCCCGAGTGATGATTTGTACCAAGAGCACTAGAACTCCAACTTTGAAACCGCTTTGAATATGTATGCAAAGAAGAAAATGTGGTATTGTCCCACCATTGAAGAAGATGAAAAGACTTCAAATCTCTTCAATTAACGCTTAAAACTAATGCATTGTCTATAGGAGGACAAATTAAACATGATATATGTGTAAATAAATAACGGGATAAAACATATGATTAATTAATTCAGTGTAATAACAATCGGTATATTCAGTAGCGAAGACACATTAAACAGATGCATAAGAAAAATGCATTAAAACCAAATAATATTGATATTACAGAAACCATAAATAGTTAATAAGTCCATATATATGGAGAACTTATGCAGAATGTTTTTTGTTTCATGGTGTACTGTAAATCTTAGAAAGAGCTTGCAAAACATTAACTTGCAACCTCAAATGCAAGATATAATCCGCCGTCCTCAGGAAAAGTCGATCCGGTTGCAATCCTTGTCCTCCAGGGATTAGCCTTTGAAGCTTCTTCACCTTCATTTGAACGGTGGACGACGTCGTCCCAGGTCTCCTTCCTGCTCTTCTGCGCCTTCTTCTCCATCTCAACTTGTCAAAACCTCTGAACTTATCAAACCCCATTGGCTATACCTCCTCAAAAACCAAGAAAACAAAATGAAATGGAGAAAGAAGCAGTTACTAATAGAGATTAGGATTATTTCACAGAGAAAATGAGAAGTGAGTATAACGGAGGAGAGCCTCTGAGTCTGTGAGCCTTTGTTATGGTTATGGTTTTTGTCTGTGGCATGGGGGTTGTAGTAGCAGTTATAATTATAGGACGAGACCATGTGAGCCGAGCCAATGCTTTCAGGATTTTGTATTTAAAAAAAATATTGAAATTCATTTTTTCATTTTATTATTAATTAATTTTTCATGTAACGTTGGTTATTTTATATATGGAGTAAATGTTGTCGTTTAGTGAAATTTGTGGGACCACTAGGTGGCTTGAGTAATTTAAGGACCTACGCCCGTGTCTGACAGCTCTTTAGCACGCTCACGCCAGCCGCTCACTTTCACTTCAACCGTATAATCTGTCCTCGTAATCCCCGAATCCGCACCACTTGCTCCGCCTCCACGTGTCCTGATTATTCTGCCACGTCATCTTTCTTGTGGATTTATCACTCTAAATTGGGAAAATTACATATTATTTTTTCCGCATCATCTTATCTATCCTTAATAGGTCGTCCATTATGTTGGAAGAATTAGAAGCAGTTATATTTCTTTAATTATAAGAAAATTCGTGAATTGTACAATAAACAAAGTCAAATTATTATTAGAAAAAGATATTTTAAAAGTAATTAATACATAAAAATTTTCTTTTCCTGTAATTTTATAATTAAAAAAACTCTGCAAATTATTTCAAAGTTTATAAATAATTAGCTCTAAAAACTGGTAGATTTTATAAAACTCCAACCCATTTTGTTAATCATTGGCTATACAAGAAAGGTGGACGGGCTAGAAACAAGAAAAATGATGACTTTCACACTGCACGTAACCTATAATCTTGCATTTGTTTTATATTTATAAAAGTTACTTAGAATATAGATATAGTAAATAATATAAATGATATAACATAGGTTAACATGTCTACGAATGGAATGAGCGTAAAACTACTACCATGAAAATATCGTTATCAAATATAAATAATGAAGTTTGTAATGCTGATGAAAGTATAGTGTAAGAGTTTGAAAGATCCAGCTGTGTATATATACAAACAGAGAATAGCTTTGAATCCATGTTAAGTAGAGGCAGACGGTGTGATTGAAGGGGAAAAGAGAATGGAAATGGGAAATGGGTGCGCACATGAGTAAGGGTTAGATCATAGATGACAAATAGTGTCAGTCCAACCTGGTTTTGTGAAACTTATCGTGGGTGATGTGATCGTGTATATTGTAGGTGATGACCTATGGGAACAAGTTGACCAGATTTAAATCCATTAACTTGATCCGGGACTGTCAGGGACATTAGTGTGATGGTTTTCTTCACAAGATTAGGCGGGGTTCACCCGTCGAGGACAAACTCTGAGGAGTTCACTCAGTTTTCATCTAACCTAGAATTTTGGATATCGACGGCTCATTTTAGAAGTTGATTCTTTTGAGGTGATTAATATTCTCTCGTCTTCTAATTTTTTGGGACTAATTAGTATTATTTGGTGACCAGATATTTGGGAGCAATTACGTCAACATTAAGACGTGCAGCTTCAACATATGATTTGGGAAGACAATCAGAGTGCCGACAGCCTGGCCTCACTTGCAGTGCTAACCCGTCCGGGCATCCATTACTTTCAGGAGCCTCCAACGTCTATCTAGACCCACATATGCCGTGACTATCACTGCCTTTTGTACCGCAAATAATGCGATAGTTAGGCTTTTGGTTTTATTTGTTTACTTTCCCTTGTAAAATAAATAAATAAAAAAATCGATTAACTATTCGTGGGTATTTACACACTTGCCAGCATAGAAACAAAGTAAACTAATCAATTGTTGCCTGTTTTACTTCTCCCCAAGCAAACGGATTAGTCATATAATAAACTCTCAACATAGTCTAATCTCTTTCATAAGCTCTCGAAATATTTTGTTTTGTACTCAAAGTTGGGAAACACCGTTGCATGGACTGTGAAGTTCATCAAAAGCATTTTATTACGCTTCCAATGTTAATTCTGATTTTTCTCGACTCAAACAACAATCACCCGTTTGATAAAAATTTCACGGAACGTAAAATTTAGAAAAATTTAATAATACGTAACTTTATTCTTAATTAGTAGAGAGTCTACTTTTAAATTAATTCTGAATAAGTCAATCAAAATTTATAAAACTTCATTTTACTATAATTTCATGCTTACTGAAATTTTAATCTCTTCTACAAACCCAATGGGAATTTTCATCATTGGTCATAGTTAAAATTTTAAGGAATTAAATTGGAAAAGGTCATAGCTATAACAAGAACATGGCAATTATTATGCCAACTAGCTAGCTACTTCAATTTGCTCAAGGACGTGGTAGGGGAGGAAAATCGGTCTATGACGTATACGTTCGTCTCTTGGGATACTTTTTGTGGAATGGCTCCACCCATGATTAATTACTTTATTCTGTTTTAAATAATGCGCTGAACTTGCACGTTTCCTTGTGTTATATTGTAATGGGTCCGTTTCAAATATGACACACTAATTCCTCACCATTCTAACATGTTGTGGACTCAATTTTAATTAAATCAAATCAGAACTAAATTGTATGTCATCCCAATATTTTGGTCTGTTTCCACATTCTAAAAGTGCAACCAATAATTAGTAGAATATTTGTGGTTACACTAATTATTAGTATATCACAATTTGTAGTCTAATCAAAAGAGTAAATTAAATTACAAGATCCTAGCTGGACCAAAATAAGTTAGCCTGGAATTAAAAAAAATGTAGCACGCATGGAGCAAAGAAGAAAAAAGCTTTATACGAAGATCATCTGCTTAGGACTCCCAAACCATTGCAAATGCCAAAAGCAATGGTGATCCAAGGTACTCAAGCATAATTCCATTCATATACAGAGAGATATCAGTTAAATATGATAAAGGTAAAAAAAATTAATATTCATTTGTTAAAACTTTTAACACGCACTAATCGCTACCAACCTTAGGCAAATGCAAAACCCAAAACATCTAATTGGTATTTCACTATTTTGTGTCTTCTTTTTTTTTTTCCTGTTCTTTTTATGCATTCCATATAATCAATCAATGATATAGTCCACCTAAAACTGATTTCACGAAAGTGTATAGACTTCATTGATAATAAAAAAATATATCTAAAAAAAGGAATTTCAACTCAGTCACTCTCAAAATTGGATCATTTCGTTTTTTCTATATATGTATAATTTAAATAAAATTAAAATGAATTTGAAAATTAATAAACATAAAGTTAGCACATTTTTATAATCTTTTACTGTTTAATTATTTCTGAATTCTCTATGGCCTAAAATTGTATATTTAATTTTGACAAATAGATATATAACTAAAAATAAATTATATTTTCTATTAAATTTATCAAATAGACCTAATTATAAAAAAATTCTTCCAAAGTGAGTGGATGAAAATTCCTATATTTGAATAAAAAACGATAAGTCCTACAAATGAAATAGTTCTCAAGTTACAATAATTATTAGAATAATATTAATTTGAAAAAATTAAAATGAAGTTGACAAATTTCACTTAAATATTCCAAATTTGCGGTAAAAGACATGAAGCATCTTTATAGTTCAAAAAAAATTTAAAATTTTTTCTTATTTTTTAAAATTCTAAAAAAATCTTTGTAATTTTTAATTTTTTTAAAAATTCTTTTATCTTAGACTTCAATTAAAAATAACTATGAAATATATGTAGTATAAATATAAAGTATAGATCAATAAGATATTGCTTACAACTAATTTAACTCTTAAACTTAAACTAATATAACTAAATTCAACTTAAATTAATAGTCTATTTCAAAATTTTAAAGATTACTAGATTAAAAAAAATAAATTATAGAAAAGGCATAGGACCTTGTTTGCCAATTAACGAATTGTATTAGTTGTTGGCTAATTCCATCAGCGGTTAGCTAACAGCGGATTAATATAGCTGATTTGACCAATAGATAACATCGGTTATTTATTTAAAAATGTTTGATGAAATTAATAGTTTAATATTAGCTGTTTATGTATAAAATGACTTACGAGGGCCAACTATAGAACTTGAGAGATCATTAAAATGTTACTAAAAATAAGCTTGAGAATGAGTTCAGTCGGATCACACCAAGAGTTTTTCCTCAAATGTAGCACCGGCAAGCTTAATATGAAATTAGGTCTATAAAAATGATATCACTTTAATTTTTAATTTGATGAAATATAATTTTTTTGTTGTTTTAATTTCAAAATTTGAAACTATATTTTAAGATATTAAATTAAAATAAAATTATTTTGAAAATTTTGTTTATATTAATCTCTTAAAATTTAAACTTAGATAAAAATAATTAATTTAAAATTGACTTATTAATTTTAGATTAAATTGAATTGAATTAAAGACAATATACAAGTGATAATAATATTATATACTAAATATTGATATAAAAAGGGCCCTAAATATTAGGTCTATACAAAAAGTAATTAATGTAATATAATTAAAGATAATAAATTTAAAAGTATTTAATTTTTTGGAAATTTTTATTTAATATTAAATATTTTAAAATTTTATATAAATTAAATCAAATTTATATCTTTATCTCTATCTCTATTTCTATCTTTTTAAGTCATTTGTAATAACTTTTAAATATAATAATTTTTTAGTTCCTTAATTTCCGAGTCAACGGAAAAAAACGCTTCTCATAATAACGTTTTCAAAATCAATAGATTGAGTTCAATCCACCAATCTAAGTAGCTGATAATCAAACATAATTATTAGTAGTTTAATATAGTCAACCAGTTAAAACCTTTTAGTCTATCAAAAAATAGTTGACAAGTCATTTAGTAAACAAGTTATATGTCCTTTGCTTTTCAAATTGCTTAGTATTAAATTTTTTAATACATAGATGTTTCTTCGATGACATCTCAGTTCTCCAACACGATAAGTTGTCATATACATCTGAATCTTCCATGATGATGTCAGTATCTCCTACATATCTATTTGTTATCCATAAATGGGTGGTGTAAGCACGTTATACGATAGCTGCCAGTTTAAAAATCATGCACCAATATGATCAGGGCGTATTGGTGCGTAGGCAGTTTAGTTGATTAAATTCCGTCCTAACCCAAACATGCTACCTCATCTTTCACTTCTATTAGTTTGAGACAAGGTTCCAATTTCCCATTTCGGGAGTCTTAAGTCCTGTACATATAACTGTTGTGAAGTTAATGCAAATACTTAACTGCACCACATGGTTTGCTAAAGGGGACTGTTTTATACTGTTGTGGAGATGGCTTGATGGGCCAAGATCAATCGAGTTAATATTTAGGAACCACCACGGATGTATATATCCAAAGAATCATACAGAAGGGTCAACTTCTACATGGATTACGTGAAAACAGCTGTGGATATACATTATAGAGAGAGCCTGTGTATAGTTGCAGAAATTGATATCGAGCTTGCAGGAACCAAAAACGGTCCCCTCGAAGAAGACTCAGAAACTTCCAGGATTCACGAGGACATTTGTATGTATGCCAAAGCCATGTGAAGGATGATGATGACTTCTTGACAGCCAGTGACTTCAGGCCGTGAAGATAAATATAAATGTATATACAATCTAGGGTATGTATACACGTACATGTGCATTAATTGAAGATATTATTTCACAGGATAGCGTTGTAGTATCATTATCGTCTGATATACGTATACGTTTAATTATGTTAGCGAAAGACAGATATGTACCCTATGGGGCTCGTGGGATGAGTTATTGCACTCAAAAGTGGGGGAGGAGAGGTGGCAAAGCCTCATGTGCGTTGTCCTACAAGATAAGGGGAAAAGGGAAAGATCATCAGATAGCATATATCATATATGGCTGGTTTTAGATATTCTTTTCTATATATATTTGGAATTTTTTTAACTTTCGGTTTTGTACGAATACAACGCCTATGTAGGTTTTTGATTATAATAATGAAACAGAAAGTTTAAATTCAAGACTATTCCTGAGCCACCAAGTCATTTGATGACTAAAAGGTAAGGGGGATGTCCTCTTGATCCAACCTAGCATGTAGTTGCTGTGGCCCATATGATATTGGCAACTCAAGGTGCGTCAGTCTCGGAGTAAGTATAATATGCCGGTGACTCGTGCTTGCTGTCGCTTGCATTGCAACCACAGAAACTCCTGAGTTCGATATCAGGACTTGAAAAAAGTGTACATATATATATGCATATGAATGGCACGAGGATATTTTATGACATTTTTAGTTGTAGTAATGCATGATCAACTGATTTGCTTTGTTGGGGGTGGCATGATTGCATGGGGTCTTCATAAGGCCCATCAAACCACAATAGTTCTTTGCACCCTACATCCCATACTGTGCATATGGCTTGCCAACTCATATGGATCATGACTCTTCATGAGCTACCATAGGAAAATCCTTTTCAAATAACCTATAGTATCAACAAATGTTTTCATAATTTTAAAATTCCAAGTTTCATACATACAAACTAGTTTGAATGAAATTTACAGTTCACTTAGGGTCTCGTACTTGACCCCAGTGCATACTCAGGGTCTCGTACTTGATCGATTTATATAGGAAGAATTGGGGAGGTGTATGATCCATCACTATCTAATAATTTCTTCCCACATACTTGCAAGCATGTATAGGTACTCTTCCGGACAGACTACCAACGTGTTAAAGCTTTGATCGAAACACCATATTCTTTAGTGAATACAGTAGTTGCTTAACTGAAGTACCTAGTTTGCTAGAGATATGGGCCTCAGTTTATACATAACAATAGCTATAGGGTCATAATTATTTGTTTTGTCACCTTATGATCAAGATCTCTCATTGTTTCTTGTCTTTTGCTGAGATAGAGAAAACTGTCTTCAAAGTTGGCTTGCCTCTCGTGATATGATATGCCTAAATGTGTAGGAACGCCTTAGTCCTTTAACCGTGTCCATGTCTGGCTAGGAACATGTAATAAGCTGGCCTGGAGGTGGCAGTATTAGTGGGTGATGAGCTTTATATATGTGGTGCAATTTGGTGGCATTCAGGTCGGGCTATTGGTGGATGGCGTTGGATTGTCATAGCTATACTGCATGGTGGGATCGAAAAGCACATGGCCGCATATGGACTCATTTTTAGTCGCCCCCAACATAGGCTTGTCTTGTGGTGCCCTAGAGTCTGTGGCTTGGTAGGTCCTCCAACCTTGCATTCCCGAACCCACATCCTTTTATTTCACCGGTCATAACTGTCTCTATGTAAGAGCCAACCAACTCCCACTTTGTCCATACGAGCAAGAACAAGTATGAGGGGGACTTCTATAAAACAAAAGTGTATATTTTTAAAGTTTATTGTGACCTAAACTTGTAAGATAACTGAAACATCAAATTAGGAAGCGAAACTAAATGTTTTATCGTCAATTTGAACATAACGACAATCAATTCGATAGAAATATTTAGTAGCCGTTTTGTTTCACTTTTATTTTTCTGTTGTTATTTTTTGTTTCTATTTTTTATTTTTGGTTTTTGTTTTTTTTAAAAAAAATGAAAACATATTTGATTGAAATTTGTAATATAAAAACTGAAAATAAAAACCTGTTTGGTTGAAATTTCTAATAAACTCATTATTATCATTATTATTATTAATAATTTATTATTATTATTATTTGTTGTTGTTAATAATAATATTATTAATAATTATTATTAATTATTGTTATAAATTTTCTACTTACCAAATTATTATTATTATTATTAAACTCATTATTATTATTATTATTATTATTATTATTATTATTAAGTTATTCTTATTCTTATTAATTTTATTCTTATTAATTTTATTATTATATTATTAAACTCATTATTATTATTAAGTTATTCTTATTCTTATTAATTTT
>JANTNU010000003.1:12577609-12603374 GCA_024752395.1 Erythroxylum havanense
ATTCAGTCATGAATGCACTCACTGCTCACTCCATCCAAATTACCGATATGCCCTCACATCGGTAACGGGATGTTACAATTGAGAACCTACCACATCCAACAAACATATTGTCATCATGGTAATCTTCGATCGATTAACAAAGAATGCTCACTTTATAGACTTGAAGCACCCATTTACTATAGTCATCATTGCTAAGGCATTTGTTGCTAATGTGATTTGTCTCTATGATATTCCAACATTAATTGTTAGTTTTTGGAAGGCATTACTTCAATTACAAGGCACCAAGCTTTGCACGAGTTCAAGTTACTACCCACAATCTGACGGCCAAACAAAGGTAGTAAATCGCACCTTGGAACAATATTTACGAAATTTTGCAGGTGACTAAACCATGGACATGACTTAAATGGATTCCATGGGCTGAATTTAGCTATAACATATCAATTCATTCCTCCACCAAGATAACACCCTTCGCAGGTTGTTTAAGACATACCACCTCCAAACATTCTGACTTATGTACCTAGTAAAACGAGTGACACTTTGCCAAGTCATATCCTGACTTTATCCTTGCGGACAAGAATCTTTAAGCTAGGAGGAATGACACAAGCACTGCACTATATCTGGAAGTAGAAGTAGGAATGAACCTAGTCTAGTTAATTATTTGTTTATTTTGTTTAATAAAGCCATGACTTAATCGGTAAATCAGTGATATATTTATAAAATTAGAAAATAAAGCTTTCAGGTCCAGTTTAAAAATTTGAACCTTACGAAAGCCCATGAACTGGTCTGATAAGCCTTGAGAACAATTGGGTTTTAGTTGGGCTTGATTGACCCATCAGCAACGTAATTGGTCACTAAAACCCACTAAAACCCTCCACCAATAACGTGCAATTTACGCGCTCTCTCTCTCTCTCCCTCTCATTTTCATATATGCTATGCACTTTGCTCTTCAATATACGCCGTTACTCCGCCGCCGCTGTCCTCCGCTCTAAACCCCATAACCGCCGCCTATCGTCCTCAACATCCATGTCGGTCACTTGCCCAAAAGACGAAGCATATCTCAAAAAAGTGATACCAAAGCGTATCAAATTTTTTGAGTCAATTCAATCGCAACAGTTGGCCAATCTCCAATCCCTCCCTCACGATTCAATCAAGTAGAACTCCCCAAAACCCTAACTTGGGTAAGATCATTTTGGTTATATGCTTGACTTTTCCTTGCTTTGGTAGGATTTCCTTGCCGGACGGTTCAGTTAAGGAAGGGAAGAGATGGCAGACGTCTCCCATGGATGTGGCGAGGGAGATTGCCAAGAGTGTGGCGGCAAATGCCTTGATTGCTCAAGTCAACGGGGTGTTGTGGGACATGACTCGCCCTTTGGAAGGCGATTGCGAACTTAAGATCTTTAATTTTGATAGTGATGAGGGGAGAGACACCTTTTGGCATTCCAGCGCTCACATTCTTGGTCAGGTAATCTTATCAATATCAGTAGAAATAGTGCATTTGTGTCTGTTAGCTGCAACAAAGATTTAATTTTCTATGTGACATTTTGGATAATTTTAGTGTTTTTGTCCCTGTTTCTGTTTTGGAATTCTGATCTACTCGTAACTGTGGCATTAATGCAGTCACTTGAGGTTGAATATGGCTGCAAACTTTGCATTGGGCCTTGTACCACCAGAGGGGAGGTATTATTAGTTTCATTTTTTACAGCAGTTACTTACATGTTCCTGATCTTAACTGCATTATTGTTTCATTGATCTCCACTCGAATTTTTAGAATCTAATTAGTGGTAGTCCTGACGTGAAATAAAAGTGAGACTTTAGAGAAAAGTTCTATTTTGAAATTTTGGTTTAGAATTATGTTGCAGACAAGAGCTACGTGTTAAAATTATTCTTCTTAAATTTTCCTTTTCCATGCAATGTCTGTTTATGGCCAGAAATTGATGCCACTCTATGTGAATGTACTTTTTAGCTTTAATATTCAATGTGATATTTTCTTTTGGACAATTTTTCATATTGCTCTTCCATCCCGCTCTCCGAACCCCAAGGGAATATATTAAGGAAAAACAGGAATTAGTTGCTTAGTATGATAATATAATTTTATTTCTTAATTGTAACTCTTTGATATTTCCAGGCTCCACCTCTTATCAAAATTTCAATCTGAGCTGACTTGACAAGATATATGTCATCTTGTAGGGATTCTATTATGATGCCTTCTATGGAGAGTTGGGTTTGAACGATGACCATTTTAAGAAAATTGAAGCAGGGGCATTGAAAGCTGTTGGGGTATTACTTCCCTCTGTTTCTTAACGCTTGTATATTGATATCATGACTTAGTATTGCTTGAAGCTGGAATCGTGTTCTTACTATTGACTAATAAAAGCACTGAAAAGTATGTCGAATACTCATATTTAGGTAGTTCTTGTAGCTTGTAATATAATAGCTTGAAAATATGTGCAAAATGTACAAGTGATTCTGTTGGATCATAGAAACACTATAAAATAGGTCCAATATTTATTTGAGGAGGCTTTTGTATGTCATAATATTGAAGCTTGAAAAGAGCATATGCAAAATGGAAAATAGTGTTACTCATGTCAGTCATGAGTTTTTCATTTATTATTCTTGATAACTAACATTGTTATACAAAACAAAATGCAAGAGTTAATGGCTTAAATTGTATTGATGCTGGTGGAGGCTAAAAGCAAAATTGTTCCTATCCTAATTCCAACCTTGATATATCTCATCTATGAATAATATTGTGGGAAAAAGGATAGAATTTTGACTGCTTCTTAGTTTCAGTAATGGGTCTTAAAAGGCATCTAGAAATATAAATTTTAGATTTTTGTTTCAGGAAAAGCAACCTTTTGAGCGCATTGAATTAACAAGAGATCAAGCACTTGAGATGTTCTCAGACAATAATTTCAAGGCAAGTTTGAGCCGCTAACTATGCTACTGCATCAGGTTTCTTCTTTAATCTCTTTTTTCTTCTTCTTTCTGACTCCTATCTTCTGCCATGGATGATTATGACCAGGTTGAAATTATTAATGATCTTCCTGCTGACAAAACTATTACTGTATACCGATGTGGTCCTTTGGTTGATCTCTGTCGAGGACCTCATATACCAAATACTTCTTTTGTAAAAGCATTTGCTTGCTTGAAGGTGGCATTCTCCTAAGTGCTGAAAATTTCTCTTTCTTTCTCTCCATATGTACTCACTTAAAGGATATATGTATGTAAAAAACTGAAGAATTCAGAATGACAGGCTTCATCTGCTTATTGGAGAGGCAACAAAGATCGTGAAAGTTTACAAAGGGTTTATGGAATATCCTATCCTGACCAAAAGCGATTGAAGGTAATTTTGATTCGGTGCTCTTGAAATTGTATTTGTATGCATTGGTTTACGTCTTCTATACATGGTTCCTGAAACTTCTTGTGATTAAAAATTGTCCTGATGTTTTTGGCATATATGATGTCTCATCTATCGTCAATGTGAAGTTGTTAAGGCCATTTTTTTTATGTAGTAGTTTAAATTTGTGTATTGACTAATGCGAATGTCTGATGAGTGCTTCTTGGTTGCTTCATGACGTATTCCATGGTACTAGTTTGAGAAAGATGCTCCAAGTGGACAAGTATTTGGCCCAGATTTGTAATTTGTCAACCTAGTGCTGAAGATATTTCTTCTCTCCCTCTCCCCCTCTCCCTCTCTCTCTCTATATATATGAAGTATTTTTGTGTGAAAATAGCTCTGTCTGTGGTTTGGTTTAGCAGTGTAATAGCTATTAAAACATTGCCAAGGTCATTCTTCAAAAGAAATGTCATCTTTTTTTCTTTTTGTCCTAATGATAATTCCTTTATTTGATCAGGAATATATCCAACATCTTGAAGAAGCAAAAAAGTACGACCATAGGTTGTTGGGCATCAAGCAGGAACTTTTCTTTTGTCATGAACTAAGGTGCAAAATTGGCTCACATGTTTGAGTATCTTAATGATCAATACTATCCATAATGATTTTGATTCCTTGGTGTTTTGGGGATTTTAGCCCAGGAAGTTGGTTTTTCCTTCCTCATGGAACTCGGATATACAACAAACTGATGGAGTTCATACGAACTCAGTATAGAGTCAGAGGCTATGAAGAGGTTAGAATTTGAGTTTGGCTTATACTTTTGCTTCATATGTGGTCTGTGCAAGTAATGGCTTAAGTTTACTACCTTTGACAGGTCAAGTCTCCAAATATTTTTAACATGAAACTTTGGGAGAAATCTGGTCATGCTGCTAATTACAAGGAGAATATGTTTTTGCTTGAGGTAATTGTGTTTTTGAGAAATAGTGTAATGGTTATAATTCTCACCTATTAATGTTATCTTCTTGGTATTCCATGCTGGAGGTCAGGGATGAAAGAAGAAAACCTACTTAGTGTTAACGTAGAAACAGCCCTGGTGCATGGATTAACTTGGACATTTTTCTTGCTATCTGAAAATCTGTAAAATAAAATATGAGTCAAGTAATAGCCAAAATATTTGGCCTTGATGGCTCCATAGCTGACAATTGTGTTTGCAAATGTGGAAATGATTGACATTATTGTCTTCCTCTTTCAAGTATATGAGAATTGATGATATTAACTTTTCTTGAATACAGATTGAAAAGCAAGAGTTTGGACTGAAACCGATGAATTGCCCTGGACACTGTTTGATTTTTCAACATAGGGTACGATCGTATAGAGGTAAAGTTCATCCGTCAATTCATCACACTGCAAATCCACTTTGCTAGTTTCTTTTTTATTGTATCTGGTGAGTGCAGGAGATTGCCCTATGAAATGCTAGATATTATTGCATTATTGCAACCTATTTGTGAGGAACTGATAAAGGAGATACAACTATAAATTACATTTTTCCTTGTTGATATTCTTCTATTAATTTGTTCCGGCTTCCAATCTAATCTAGATTTTTTCCCCCCTGGTCTACAGAACTCCCTCTTCGCCTGGCAGATTTTGGGGCCTTGCATCGAAATGAGGCCAGTGGTGCACTTAGTGGATTAACACGTGTTCGAAGATTTCAGCAGGTATCCTTTCAATAGAAAAGTGTTTTAACCCTTTTATCAGAGCCTTGTTCCTAATTTTTCAGCATTACATCTATCTAAATGTCTATTACTCATTCAAGCTTTTTTCTATACTATATTTTATCGAGCATGGTGGCCTATATTCGTTTTGGTTTTCTGGTTCAGTCTCCTTGTGCATGATTGTTTTATGTGGTAGTGGTTCTATCCTTCTTTTACTAAAAAGATGCTGCTTTTTATGACAGGATGATGCTCATATATTCTGCAGGGAATCCCAGGTGATTTTGTGTAATTGTTACTTAAAGAACTACTAAATGTTTTTACACCAATTGAAGCTTATGTAATCGGTTGTGATGGTCTTCAGGTCAAAGATGAAGTGAGAGCTGGCTTAGATTTCATTGGCTATTGCTACAAAATCTTTGGATTCATTTTTGATCTCAAGCTATCTACGGTAGTCAACTTCAAATTACTTGTTTTATTCGTTATACACTTTGTTCTCTTGCGAAACATGCTTTGATTGACAGAATTGTGGTCGTGAAATGTTTAGCAAGACAATATCTGCTACCCAAGTTTAATGTTTAATTTTGAAATTCTTCTCCCTAGCTAAATTCAATGTTCTATTTGCTCATTGGTCAGTATGTCCATTTCCAATTTTTGTATTGCAGAGGCCAGAGAAATTCCTAGGAGATGTGGCAACATGGGATAAGGCTGAAGCTGCTCTTGCAGAAGCATTAAATGAATTTGGGAAGCCTTGGCAGGTAACATCTTTTTCTCATGGTTAGTTATAGGGCAGTTTTAGTTGGCAACTAGTGATTTTCTCTTCTATGGTTGTTTTGTAGCTTATAATGGTTACTTTTTGCAGATAGATGAAGGTGATGGTGCTTTTTATGGACCTAAGATTGACATAAGTGTGTCTGATGCACTTAATAGGAAGTTTCAATGTGCTACATTGCAGGTTTTCCTTTTGTTAAATTCTCCTCATCTCTTTTAGTTGTGTTTGCTTTACCAACTTCCCTCCTGATTGTTCAAGAATTGAGGATCACCACTTAAGATATCAATGCCTGTGGTTGCAGCTTGACTTCCAGCTACCTGCACGTTTTGAATTGGATTACTCGGCAGAGGATGAGGCCAAGAGAGAGAGACCTGTCATGATACACAGAGCTATTTTGGGGTCTTGTGAGCGCATGTTTGCTATATTATTGGAGCATTACAAGGGAAAATGGCCTTTGTGGCTTAGTCCTCGTCAAGCAATTGTCTGCCCTGTTTCTGAGAAATCACAGCCATATGCACTCCAGGTTGGTTAACTTTGTGCCCTTGGATCCATGAAGGGTAGGTGTTTTCTTGTCAAATGCTGAAGTTCTGTTGATGTAATTCCTTGCACACAACATCTATTGTCGATTTTAAGATTTGACTCATTCACTTTGTAACTCATACCTGGCTACTGATCTATGTGAATCATTATTTTATGTTTTTTATTTTCTGCACGCTTATAGGTGCATGATCAGATTCATGAAGCTGGATTTTATGTGGATGTCGACACAACTGATAGGAAGATTCAGAAAAAGGTACTTATAACCCTGTTTTTTACATAAAGTTTGCATGACATAAATTGCCGCTGCTAGCATTTATTCATGGCCGGGCCCAGCCGGAAGCTGGATTGAGTTCAAGGCTCACAGCTGTTCAGGCTGGGGCAGCCCAAAGCCTGATTGAGCCTGGCCAAGCTCAAAGCTTGAACCTGGGAAAAAAATTGCCATCTCCACTTGCATTCTGATTACTTGCTGTACTCTTTGGAAATCAGTATCATTAATATTCTGCAAGAACTCGTGTGGCCATAATCTTAACATTAGAGGTTGTTGGGACCTAACATTGAATGCCAGGAAAGTCGAAACTTTTTGTAGTTGGCTTCAACTAGTTCAGCTTTGGCAACATGAAATGCATGCTTAATAAAAATAATGAATGAATGAAGTATGTTTATGACCAATGCTTGCTGCTGTTCTAGATGGTAATCGTGATGAGAGCGGTGATGCTTTTTCTTAGATATTACATAGTGCAATTGGCTCTAATTACCATTCCCCACTTATATTGCCTTAACCCTTAATGAAATGTGATTGTAGATAAACTTATTACTCTGATACGTCCAATTGTTTCAAGTTGCAAGAATTACAGGCTTCGGAAATTTTTTTCATTTATACAACAGCAACTGATATTTTTTCGTATGCTGCCACGAGTTTTCTGATTCTGTTTAAGTTGTTTTTCATTTTTAATTTCCTCTTTCTCAGACTGATTCTGTACTCTGTAACTGCTTGGGGCTTCTCTTTTTAATTCATTCATCATCGATGCACAGGATTTCCTCCATTTAGACATGTTAAATTGAGCATTGGAAGAGTATAACATTATTAACTTGACAAATATTATTGATGAAAGAAGGTTATGAATAGTTTGCTAATACCTGGTCCTTGTGCAGGTTCGAGAAGCTCAGTTGGCGCAATACAATTACATATTGGTTGTTGGTGAAGAGGAAACAAAAACTGGACAGGTACAGACGGATACCACAGTAATCATTGGTTCAGGAACATGAAAATTGAATATTTAATATGCAAAAAAGATTCACCCTTGGATTTCATTTTGTTGGAGGGTGATGGGATACTCTCTATTTCTAGTCTGGGTATCACTAATGTAGGAATGGGTGTGTGTCATTACTTATTTGCAGGTGAGCGTGAGGGTCAGGGACAAGTCGGACCATGCTGTGATGAGTCTTGAGAGCCTATTGAAACACTTGCGGGATGAGGTTGCTGCATATCATTAGATAGTCATCACTGATTTCATACTTGATTTGTATGTATACAATGGAAATTAAGGTGGCCAAACTCTTGCAGCCTAAAATCCTTTAGACATCTTCTACCATCGTTTCTTTGTGTATCAGCATTTGCTTCCCAGATTGCATATCCGGAATTGTACAATCTACTTTTGCTATAATTTTACATTTAAAAATTAGAACACATTCCTGGTGATTTCATGTACGACAAAATGGCTTATTTACACCAAACCCGAACTCTGGTTTTTAACAATAAAAAATAGAATCTACAGAAGCTGAGTACATACAATATTAATTATAAAGAATATTAACAAAAATCAAAATATAGAGATACCAATGACGAGGACTTGAGTGTAGTTTACCAGTTAAAATAGAGAAGATCAAAGGGAGCAGTGGGTTTTATTTTCATCTTCTTCAAGAGCCACTGCGTTCATATTATCCCACCTGATCTAATCTTGCGTTACAGTTTGGCACTGAAGTTCTTACACGAATCACGCTTCGATGGCCATGGCTGTTACCAGAATAGTTTACTCGCATAAGTAAATGATCAAACCATCACTTGTGTAGTTGAGGCTTTGATCTTTTCATATATTTTACATCAAACCTAGAAATGGAAGTCTCTGATTTTCTTTCCTCTCCTTCATATTCCCATCTCCACACCCACATTCAAACATGCACCAACTACACATACAGTGAACAGGAAGTCAACTTTAAAGCACGTTCAATGGTTCTAGGGATATATAGGACCTGGATAACATCTACGAATCTTATCTAGGCAATCTCAATAATCTTCCACTGCCCAAAGATACCTAAGCTAAAAGGCCTAGTGGTAAATTCTAGCAACACCAAATTACATAAACGTGAGGAAAGTTCACAACGTGCGTTAGAACTTGATGACAATCAATACGGATCCCTACTTGAACCTAGTAGAGTAGTGTTGTAGGTGACATCTATGTATGTTATTCAAAAAACCCATTGTTGAGTCTGCCGTTACTCAAGTTCAGATCTTGCTGGTGTTGAAACTGTTGCTTACGATAAGCTGAGACCGAGCTGCTACTCTCACCTACGTCATGCTCGGGCCTGTAGTCTTCATCTATCTCTTCTTTTGCCACCTTTTCCATTCCTATGAACTCCATTGGCCTTGGGATTGGTACGTAATGTGCCTCTGATGGTGACTGTGTCGTTTCGCAGTAGCCGGAAGGTGGTTGTTGATGTGGTGGCACAACTGATGGGAGTTTGGAGAGTAGCGCTTCAAGGCTGCTCATGGAGGGTGTAATTTTATAGGGCATTTGATGGTTGAAGTGGTCGTAGAACTCAGTTGGTGGTGCAACAGCTCCTTGGTAGTGCCAAGTGTCTGGTGCGTTGTAGCCATCAACTTTGAAAGGGAATGCAGCAGATGATGGATGTGGCATGAGCACCCCAGGAATGCTTTCTATGTAGCCGAATTTCTTTCGTAGTAGGACCACATAGCTCAGGTCTTCAATCACCTTATAAAATTGCAATGGAAATGGAAACTATAAATAGTTTGTTCTTGTTTGTAAGAGAGAGTGAAGAGATCACGGGAACAAGTATTAGAGAGAGAAAAGAGAGAACCTTGTGAACAGCTCCTAGTTGAACAACTCCTTCTCTAACTGCGATCAAGGCTATGGTCTGCAAAAGATCATCAAATCAGCCAAGAAAGTCTAATCTATTTCAGACCTACAACTGTTGATTAGCATACCTTTATACCAGACTGAAACTGGGCTTCCCATGTCCTAGGATGCTGCGAATTAACCAACACGTGATCAAAAAGATCAACAGATCCTACTATTGAAACATTTTAGCAAGCATGAAATAACAGTGATGATGAACCAGGAGTGCTTACTGAGTCTGCTGAGCTGTGCCATGCTGATAAGAAGTTGATTTCTTGCTCATTTGGTTCTTTGTATATCCACTTGTGACTATGATCTGCTGCTACTTTGCCTATCAGTCTGATCACATTAGAAGACAAATAAACTTGTGGGCTATCAAAACTTTTAGATGAACACAAATTTCTCAGGCATATATCTCCTACCCTTCTCCATAGTTGTAGATTTCATGAGACATCTTGAAGAAGAGCTCTGGTTGCAGACGTTGATAGTTCTGGAATTCACAGTTTCCATAAGTAGATGAGCTTGGACAGTCACCTGAGTTGATCTCAGCAGTTGATGCAGGAAAATTACAGAAACCATCTTCCCAAACCAATATCCTAGAAAGTGTATCAAACGAAATGAATAATATGCTAAGAAAAACCAAAAGAAAGGGCACTATCGCTTGCATACACTACATCTAGGAAACAAAAGGGAAAATAAAAAGTATATATACCAGTTCCTTCTGTTTCCTCTTGACCTGTCATAAGCTCCTTGGCCGTCCCATCTTGACAAAAAGATGATAATATATGTGTTAAACTAAAGAGACATTTTAATTGACTGTGCAACAAGGTGGCGTATTATATTAGATATGTAGATCCTTCTCTTCACTGAAAACGAACAAAAGTGTGTTTCTTTTCTGTGAAAGCTTAATCTATCTTTGCTTCTCTTACTTGGGTGGAGGGTAATTCCTTGGCAGGATTCTCCAAAATACTGCATAAACCCACTGAGAGTTGTCAGGAGTGCATAAGCTTCTGAGGGTATGTTGAAGAAGATGAGTAACAGCTAACGGGCTGAGATGTTCCTCCATTGATCAAACGATGATCCTTAAAACGAATGTCTTCTTGTGGGTGTGTGTCTCTCTCCCTCCCTCTCTCTCCCCCCCGTTCCCTATGCTTCCATATTCTCCTCTCTGTCTCTCTTTCTCTTTAAAAAGAGAAGGCAAAGCTCAGTGTCCTATCTTCCTTTATATAAGCCTACCAACAAGGAAATCTCACATTTATACCTCACTTTTTTTCTCCCCCTCGCACACTCAGTCACACACGCAACTCTCTTCTTTCTTTCTTTCTTCCCTGTACTGTTAATTAATCATGCTTCAAAATTTACCAAAATGATTTCTTGAGGCCCACTCTTTTGTCTTCTCGGTTCCCAACGTACCGTCCGCCCTTTATCGATCCTATTCTCTCAGTACTTTTTTTTTTTTTTCCGCCTTCTGCTCGTATCTCAATTATGATCCAACAAATATCAGAAAGACCCAACCTTTGTTCTTCTCAGTTCTTACACTTCATCATGACCTTCGAAATATAACGATGGCCTCCTATAATGTTTGTTTGTGATTCTCTTCTAATTCCAATGTCTGTTTAGTTTCTCTCTTTTCTTACCATTCTGACATAATCATAGCATCACCACTCATTTCATTCCCAGGTAAATTTTCTTCCTTACCTTCTTCATTTATTAGGTCAAAGCAAAACAAAATGTTAATTCAGAACAAACGGCATTGCAGAATGCAGATTGCAGACAGCACTACTATACTTTTGGTCTTTTCAAGTTAAAAGTTAATTTTTTTTTAAATATCGAACTTTTTAGTCCAATTTTTGTTTTACTATATTGAAATTTTATTAATTTCAGTGAATGACAAATATCTAATATAAAATGATTAATAAATTAAAAACAAAAAACATATTATATTCTTTTTTATTATTGAAAAAATATAGTCTTTTTGCTTCCTTCTTGGATCCCTTTTTCTTTTACCTTGCATTGCATGCTCTGACGTTGCCAAGTTTCGAAGCATTAATAGCTGACACTAAGATTGCCTCTTTCTGGTGGCACATATAATTGATAAAGTAAGAAAATCCGGTGGATTTAAAAATGAGTTTGTAGAGGCTGATAATGTGGTTTTTATGGAGCCACAATGTCCCGTTATCTTACCTTAGAATGGGGAATGAGAAAGCATGTCTTCTTTTTCTGATAACATCAAACATCAAATGTTGTTTGTTTGCTAAGTAGTCCAAACTTTGATGGATATGTCCCAACGCTTGCACAGATGTAACGAAAACCTCTGACATCACCTCCCAAAGGTTTCAGTGTCTAGGTTTGTTTGTGATTAGTTCAAAGCTCTGGATTTGCTGAATTGATCATAAAACAGTACCACATAGTTCAAGTCTATGCGTCTTTAACGAAGCTATCATTTGATGGCTTGGCTTTGATTCTTGTTAAAAAGCTCGAGCTCTGATTGTTGGGATCTTTGTTTCCGTATCGCTCGCTCTTAATTTGTGTGCGCGTGTGGAAAGCTATACACGAACGTGGTGGCTAAAAGGGGCTTTCAGTGCTTTCATTTCTTCCTGACACCAAGCAAGCTTGACAGGTCACTACGTTTTCTTTTTGACCGTTTGTTAAGAGAATCTGTCCTTTCATTAACTGTGTAATCAACCTAGCTAAACCCTGCACTTTAACCCTTTTATTACTTGATACTGAACAACAGTGGAATCTGCTGCATACGTTTTCTCCATGGCTTCTTCTCTTTATTTGAAGGCAACCCCATTTGTGGAATGAAATGGTATTTTACATTTTTAAAAAAAGAGAGAATTTCCCAGCTCATAAAAAGTACGGTCGTCAATGTAAATTGGTAGGGTTGGAGACAGAGTCTGGTTAGGTGATGTAAGCAAGAGGAGTCTGTTGGGGCTCCAAGTAAATGAGGGTTGGATTTTATTGATGGTGGTGATGGTTCTATCGTCCACACTACATTGGTTCTTTGTTGTTTTTTAATAAAAGATCCAAGAATTTTGTATGGGATGATGGGAGCTGGAGAAGAGTTTGTTTTGGCACTATAAGATTATATGGTCTTGGGTCAAGATAACAGATGGTGTAAATGCCCCATCCCTTTCTTCCATTAAAGATGTGGAATCTCGGCTCTTCCCATCCTCCTCAATCCCATTTCATATTAAAATAATCCCTCCCCATCATACAAACAATCCAAGAGAATTTGTTTTTTTCCCTTAAAAGTGGGCAAGTTATTTCTATTTACGGATAAGTGAAGAAGATATGGATTACCAGACAATATCAGAAACAATATCTAATAATGCAAACTCAAAAGCAGGCAAATCTTTCCCTCCCTCTCATTTAATTTTAATGAGAAAGAAAAAGATGGGCATGGGATTGATGAATGGAAACTAATTTAATATTTGATTTGGAATGTTTGATGCTATATTCTATAATCTACATTATCAGTTCATGAACAAGATTGCATTGCTTTTCCTGTCTTAAAAGGAAAACAAAGGTCTGCTGAGGTACATGCATTCTACATAGCAGCCGCATAGGTGATTTCCAGCAGTCTAAACTTCAGTGCTCCTTGAAATGATCAAATATATCTTCCTCTGTGCACTGCTCTTTGTTTTTTTCTTTACCCTCTTACGTTAACGTTATGTTATAGAATCTACACTTTCCGATCGAAGTGGGTGGTCTTTCATAGTTCTTCAGATCTTCCAAATCTTTTTTTTTTTTTAATAATCGAAACCTTCTGCTTATATATACTGCGTTCTTTAAAAACCCTTGCTTGCATGCATTCTTCAATAGTAATATAAGAAAACAAAGGGTCTAGGGCTCTTAATTTACTCATTTTCAGGGAACTATCTGTATCCAGCTTAAAATATTCAGAAGATGGAAAACGACGTCTCAAAAGTAGACTCTTCAGAATAAAACATCTGTTCGGTCAGAAAGGCCCTGATATTTGTGAATGAGGAGATACTTCTTCTCTCAGTACTAATTACGAAGCTGGTCAGTAGTAAGTAGTGTATTTATGTCTAAATAGCCATCTTTGATGTGTAAGTGTAGTTGGGACAAAAAAAAAGTTATAATCTTCTCACCATACTACAGGGTTACATCTTATTAATGTAAACCGACATTTTCTAATTATTTCACATTGTTAAGACCAGTAGTGGGGAAGGATATACATAAAGTAGTTGTCCAATGCCAATAATGCAGGAGCTGGACACCATGATCTGTGCATGTAATGCAGCTAGGCCTCACCAGTGGTAAGTGCCCAGAAAGGAATAACGAAAGAAAATGATAGTGATATTGAACATGTAAGTCAAAAATGCCATACAGCTTGTTTTAGGATCCACCATAACTCAGAAATACGGATTAGCATGGATACTAAAGTCAAAAATGCCATACAGCTTGTTTTAGGATCCACCATAACGCAGAAATACGGATTAGCATGGACGCTGTAAATGTCTCATCAAACTTTCTCTTTCTGTTTGATAAAGAAGAGAGTACTCCTGAACAAGTCACTGTTCTTCCTTGTTACAGCTCTTCTTCGTGAACCCTTGTTAAGTTTCAATCTTTTAAGGCTAATACCATGTCGAGACTCAAGAGAAAAAAGAAACTTGGGTAAGTGGTATTCTACAAGTAATCACCGCTTTTCGTATTCTGAGACTGAGTTCCTAAGCAATTAAAAGAGTGGTCAAATGTTCCAAAAACACTGCAATTTCTAACTTTTCCAGGCAGAGATAAATTCCAAGACATCACGTGATGGCGTTATATATAATTCTAAGTCTATATAAAGCTTGTCACCCACAAAATAAGAAAATAAAAGCAAAGCAAGTTCCTTTTTCTTTTTGGTTTTAAATAAAAAAAGAGAAGAGTCCCATAACTCCTAGCCTTTTTTATTTCTATGAACTTACTATTTTCCTTACCTTAAATACGGCCTCAAGATTGCTACTGAACTCTAGTTCAGATGTGTACATATATACACCTTACCTAGCTAAGGCCTCAAGATACATATGTACAGAAGCCAATTCAATTTACCCTACCATCAAGAACGGAACTAGCTGTCTTTGGATCTAAATTCTAAGCTGTCCAAATTGGTAGCTGGAGGGACAAATTGTCTGCATTTGATCAGTTCTTTTACATAGCAACGGTGAAAAAAGTTGGCTCGATTTTGCCAATGCAGGTCAAACGGAAAGTGATTGATGATCGACTCTGAAGATCATCATCCACCAAAATGGTCAATATACTGGACGGTCCAGATGATGATGAGGGTCCACATTTCCACTATTGTCGATACAGATATTCAGAACAAACTCCACTCTCTAAGGCTTGTAAACATTTAGTCATGTCCTTCCTCGTCACCATCTTCTTTATCATGGTCATCCATCACCATCGCAACTAAAATTACTAACTTGAATGCTAGTATCTAGCTAAGCCAACCGAGAAGAGGATTTCATCCACAAATTGGTGGATAGCAAGGTAGGAATCGGGAAAATAGCACAGAAGATCTCATTAGTGTATATGAGATCAAGTAACATTATGTCCGGAGTTTAGGTTTGATGACTAAAACCTATAAACTTGCTAATTCCAAGTACCAGGTGATAATTAAGTAGTGTTTTAAAGTTGGAGGCATGCGAAAGGAGACATATGATTTGTTAATTAGTTGACAAACTATAGATTATTAGCAGATATATATAATATTGGTGGAATTTAAGGTAGGAGGTTAAGCTTGAGAAAGGCTATGATTGCCTCAAGTTTGCTTTTGATGATGTTAGCTCCTTTAGCCAACAGAGAACTGAAAATGAGTTGCAATCATAGAGAGATAGAATAGGGATGTTAAAAGAGTTTCTCTGTGTGGTTGAGGACAATGTAACTGAGATATGTGGGGACTAAGGACAGAGACATTTTATCAAATTACCAAGAAAGTGTCCCCCCTCCAATTTTCTATATTTAAATGAATCACCATTGCAAGGTCCTACTCGGCTCACTCTCTCTCGTAGAACACTTGGTTTTGGAGTCCTCAAAAGGGCTAGCAAAGCTGTGACAACTTCAAGCATCTTCTCCCTAACTACCAACCATAGTATGTCTATAAACTACTGATAATTTCTTTATTCTATTAACTCTTAAGATGTCCCAACAAATGTCATTTCAGTGTCAAAACAACAGCACTATCAACGTACTTTGCCAACAAATTATTTTTATCCACCATCCCCCATCTCTTTACAGAAGGGATTGCACATGGAGGAATGGCCACTGTGTATGTGAGATGCTCTTTGTTCTCAGTTATCAAAAAGATTTATGGACCAAAAAACTTACCAAATTATAACTCACACACTCGTACATGTTTTTCGTCAGAGAGTGAGCCTCTGATGTCTGATCGGACAACCTCTTTTTCTCTTAAACCAAAAAGATCAGGCAAGTGCCATACAATTTTGGGTCCCCCTTCATCTGGCTGAAGCTGAACTGCTGATTTAAGAGAATTCCATTGTTGACGTGTTTGTGTGAATAACGTGGACATTCTAGTACTATTAGTGCATGTGTTGCTTCGATTGTGTTACGTAAATCTGCAGATGCCTGTCTTATTAGTCCGTTCCGTTAGCAACTTGTTAAGGGCATTGCCAATTCTCCTGGAGCGCCATAACATGGCAGAATATGTTATTTGAGAAAGGCCCACAAGGAGGGGATCAGATCCTCTGGTCCACAAAATGTGGACCAACTCTGGTCCACAAAATCTGGTCCATCCATTTATGTGGGACCCACATAAATAGATGGATCAGATTAAGTGGCACAGAGTAGGTACACAAAAAGTGGACCAGAGGATTTGAAGCCCACAAGGAGGGGTAGGATAGGAGATGCGAACAAAAGCCTGAGGAGAGGGAGGGGCCATGCCTACTAATGCTACTCCCTAAGCTGAAGAGAGCTTTTCTTGTGCAGGAGTCAGAGTGGGAGAAAGATGTACTTGGTACTATAGCGGCTAATTGGGTGCAACGACTAGTCTTTGTCCCTTCTCTGTTTCTTTCTGCTTTCTTTTGGTCATAGGCAATCATCTACAAAACATATATACGTAACGTCAAGTGGACGGCTGGGAAGGATGAAGGATCATACCCTAACTCTTTTGTTTTGTGCTCAGCTAGGAGCTACACTACGTTCAGCGTCTTCCTCGCTCACTATCCTTTTCGATCGGCATGTGATTTCCACGTGCTGTATATATTCTTTGTCATGTGGCGCTACATACATGTACATGTACATGAATATTACAAGGGCATGAAGTTTCTTGATTGTCATCATATACTGAAATTGAAGTAATTGAAATTGAAATAGGCAATGATCTTCTACAAAAAAGAAAAACCTAATATCTTCTTGTCACAAATATTTTAAACCAACCAAAAAATATCATTGTTTAAGCCTCACAGATTTCTTAAATTCAAACTATTTCACTTAGAAAATATTTGATTTCATTTTTGTTTTTCTATTGTATTTTTAATTTTAATTTTTTAAAAAAAGTAAAAACAAAAACATGTCTATTTATTAACGTTAATATAGTTATATTTTTATTACCGATGATGATTACATATTAGATAAAATTTAAAGATAAATGATTTTTAATTAATTTTAATCTCTTATATAATATTTATTAATAAATAATCAATAAAAATTATTTTACTTCATTAAAATAAATAATTTTAAATTAAAATTTATTTTAGATATTTATTTAAAATTTATATATTTTGAAGATATTTTAAATTTAATTATATTTACTGATAATTATTAGTTATAAAAATTAAAATAAATTATTCATAATTTTAATTAATTAAATATAATATAATATAAAATTAAATTATTCATAATTTTTATTGATAACTAATATATTAAATAATTAAATAATATATATTTAGCTAACAATAAATCAGATCGTAAAAAACATAAATAGAAAACAAAAACTACTTTTTGTGGTTTTTTATAAAATTTGAAAATTGAAAGAAATCAAAATTAAAAACTAAAACTAAAAATTCGAACAACCATTCTTTTTAAATAAATTTGAAAATAAAAATAAAAATCAATAGAAACAAACATGCTAAATGAATTATTTTGATACTAACTTATGAAAATCCCCAATGCCCTTTTTAACTAATTAGCTTTATTTTAGTTGGTTAACTATTGACTAATAATTGGATCATAATATTAATTATCATTAGTTTTTGATTTACTCTCATAAAGCCATTTGTATGCATTACTATTGAATACTAATTTACATACCAACTAAACTTGTAACTAATTATATGCATGTTGTGTAGCTTCTTAAATTCAATTAACAAGTTATTGTATCAATTATTGGAATTCTTTTATTAATTATTACCATTTTAATGAAATTAAATATGTTTATATATGTGAAAATGGATACAAAAACACTACATCATTTAAGATTTGTTTCAAATATATAATGCAATGAAAATAGTTATTCTGAAATTTACTTTAAACATATAATGAATGAAAAGATAGAAATTCAAATTAGAATTGGAAAGTAAATAACAAAATTTTGTCCATAAATATTTTAATGCTTTTGTGGGATAAATTATTATGTCTCAATATAAAGTTTGTTCCATCAAAAAGATTAACGCAATCTCAATCTGAATGCCCTACAGTAGTTTCCCATTGGCACACTAACTCACGTCAATTCTACTTTCCATTCTTTTGGCAGACAACACCATCATCAAGGAATTACTCCATTTCTTGGTCAGCTTTCCTTTTGCTCAATCCGCCAGGCATCAAGTCGTATTCATCAAACTAGCCTTTCCCCAGCTAGCCATAGTTCGACCTTGTTTGGGATTACTTGTCGAACTGCTTTTTCATGCTCACTTACAAATTCAAGCTTCGCGACAAGCTTTCCTGTACGGATCTGTTGCAGTGGAATAACTATTGCTGAGTAGTGAAACGATATTCACCTTCGCAATACTAACACACCGTTTTACTTCTTCGAGCATCATGTTTTAGTCATAATGTCATTGAAAAAAGGTTAAAGTCATACTTAAACTGCAATTTGGTCCTTTAATTTCTTTTTTAACAACCTAACTTGACATTGTTTTTCTTTCGTGTGCTAAGGAAATAGCACGTTCACAACAGAAAACTTACTTGAGTACAATCTAACCTAGATAATGTATGGATAATAATATGCTTGTAACTGTTTTGGCATTGACAAGCTACTCTCCATCTTCGACCACACACTTCAGTCAACAGCTAAATCATTGTGGTTGTACCATTTTCACTGTGAAGGATAATGGCAAATTACCCACCGTGGCTAGAGCAAGTGAAAATGGTATTTGAATGTATTTAGTGAAGCTGATTATTTTATCATGATAATTCCATAGATGGCTCTTATAAGAACAAATATCTATCAAGTTTGCGCCTGATCTGGGGAAGGAGAGATTATCAGATTAACTAAAAGGAAAAAACGTGATAAAATGTTCAATTTAGATATGTAAAGAAATTGAAGGCTACCATTTCAGGCAAGACAAGGTCATTGTGCCAGGAAAGACATATGTATAATTAACAATTGAGTTAAGAAGAGCACAGGATAGCCGTCACTTTGATTAAACTATATTCCTCTTAAATCTTGAAGATTTGCTTTAATTAACAATTGAGTTAAGAAGAGCACAGGATAGCCGTCACTTTGATTAAACTATATTCCTCTTAAATCATGAAGATTTGCTTTAATTATATATTACTGTGA
This sequence comes from Erythroxylum havanense, assembly GCA_024752395.1. Lineage (NCBI taxonomy): Eukaryota > Viridiplantae > Streptophyta > Magnoliopsida > Malpighiales > Erythroxylaceae > Erythroxylum > Erythroxylum havanense. The sequence goes on from JANTNU010000003.1 coordinate 12,596,850, forward strand.
TCTCTATCTTCGAAAGGATCTTGGGGGAAGAGATAAACTATGTAAATGTGTAATATATGACATTATTTTGAATTAATAAAAATGTTTTATTTATCTTTATATATTAATTTAATTATTTTATGTTTTAATACTAAAGATAAAATCATTGGAATAATTACTGTGTAAATGAAATTATGATGAGATCATAATTATGAGATTCAATTTACACTTATGCGTTATTCCTAAATGTTCCTAGTTATAGTTTTATCAAGACTGGATATTGTTGAAACGGTAAAACTATCATATATTATGTTTCTTTCTTATAAAGAAAATAATTGATCTCGTAAATTAAAGTATAGAAATACTTAAACTAATGTGTGAGTGATTATTAGAGAATAAATCACTGAACTGACACGATTATGAGAATTCCGAATGGAATATTATTTATGTGTCTATGGATTATCTCATAATGATGCTTGTATAATTGATCTTTAGACTTGAGATTACCAAGGTATTCAGTGTAGGAATTACTATGTTTTTATACTATTTATGAATCGTCCTATGATAATTTAGTCAGTAGTAATTGAACACAGTATGAACCATATATAAATAGTTGAGTAAGTTAATATAGGATTCATAACTCTAAAATAATTAAAGAGAACATTCTACTATTCTTGATTAATAATGATTTATGAAATTCTCTATCTAGAGTAAATTGATATTTGAAAAGAAGTTTTCATATTTTTATTATAAATCAATAACTAATTAGCAAGAAAGAGCATGATTGGATGATAAGTGTAGACATTGTATCCATACTCTGTCCAATTAGATTATTGAATAACAAAAGGATTAAATTATACATTATAGTCATGTATGGACAGATTAAGTCAATCAATTTGACATTCCTTATATTTGGGTAATCATGATATGTTGCTAGACATCAATCATGATTTATGATTACGAATTATTTAATTAGAGAATTAAAGATAAATTAAAAGAAGTTTAAATTTATCTAATTCTAATTGTGAATTAGAATTAGAATTTATAATTATTGTCAATGTATTAGTAACCTAATAGGTCACACATCAAAGAGCAATTTGTGAAAGAAAATTCAATTTTATTAAGTTGGACTTAATTATAAAATTTGAAAAACTTTAGGGATCAAATATGAGATATTTGATTTTATTAAAATTAAATTAATTAAAATTAAAATTAAAATTTGATTATAATTATAATTATAATTATAATTAAAGAGATTTAATTTTAATAAAAGACTCTTATGATTTTTTCTATTTAAAGGGAAGAGCTTTTTAGAAACTAACACTTTTTGTATTCTTCCTCTCAAATCAGTTTGAGAATTGCTCTGTGGATACTATCATAGACTAGACACTTAAACAACTATTGATTGATTAATCGAAAAAAGTTTCAAAGATTTTTCAACAAAAAAATGAACAAGGTGCAATTTCTAAGTCGTTTTATATTTTTATTCAATTATCATGATTAGTTCAGAATCTATAAAATTTTTATTTTTTGTTGCGTCTGTGATTCAATTATGATTGGATTCCAACAGTGGTATCAGAGCCTTCTTTAATTGTTTCACTTGGATTCATTGCTTGATTATTGTTGATTTTGGTATGTTTTGCTTTAGTTTTTGTTTTTTCCCAAAATATTTCCACGACTATTCTTTATTTTGATTGTTATGAAAAACACATATGTTTATTCTATGTTTAAACATGCGTTTATCTAGAAATTGGTTCCACTCCCTTGTGTTTTAAGTTCTGCTTATCTCTGCGTTATGTGATACTTTTGCATTGGTTCTAAAATTATTTGAGTATACCTTACGGTTTGAGTTCTGCATATGCCTCTATTTATTTCTGGAAATTATTTCCACAAATGTATGTGTTTTTTTGGAAATTGATGGTGTTATGCTAAATTGTGTATTGGAAATCCCTAATTTCTACTGCACTATTTTTTTTCGTGTGTGAACAAGTCTTGCTTCTTCGTGTTTGTATTTTACCTGTGTGTTGATCAAATCTGAAAATTTTGTTTTTCATATGCTTGCAATTTTCTCCTTCATGCATTTACTGCCTTGTGAATTAACAAACAAGATGGGCGATTATCGCCCATCCGACTATCTCTTCTGGCGATTTAGTGGGTTGTTTGTGATATGATGCTGTTAAGCATTGCGTGTGACGCCCATCGCTAGCGTTGCTAGGGTTGCTCGCGATGCCACTGTAGACAAGTGACTCCAATCGTTGGCATCGCTAAGGCGATTAAATGGCCATGGGTGATGCCACAAGCGACACTACAGATGGCGTTGCTTGGGCAGTCCATCGACGACACAATGCAGGCAACAGATAAGGGCAAGCGGCAGCGTCGGTTGAGGATGAAGCAGGTAAGGAGGAAGGTGGGGTTGCGACATGGAGCACTACCCAATTGTTGGAGAAATGTGGAAGCGATTCAGAAAAATCTAGGTACCGGTTGCAGAAGACGTTGGAAGCTTTTGGAGAAGGCGATGGGCGCATACATTACATACATCAATCAACCTATCTTTGCGCGCGGGGAACGTGCACGCGCCAGACACCATCCCAACTCCTTTTATGTGTTTTTTAAATGTTTTTAAAACCTTAAATTGCCATTTACTTAATTTAATAGAGATTCAATTAATTTCAACTCCTAATAAAATTAAAAAGTGTCTTATTAATTTTTGAAAATTGTTTTCAAAGGGAATTTTTATTAAGAAAAATATTTGAATTTAATTTAATTTTTAAAGAGTTGAATTATTAAATTAAATTTATTATCGAATTGATAATTATATCAACCAAAAGTTTTACATAATTTCTTTCATAATTGGATTATGTTTGAAATTATAAATATAATGAGATTATATTATTTTGATGAGATCGGAAATTTTTAAAATTTTAAATCCCTCAATAAAATATTAAGTACAAACTATAAACGTTATTGTTGTCTTCCATTATTTGAGAAAAAAAACCAAAATTTTGTTTATTATTTAGCTTGTTGAGGATACTTAAGGCCACTTTAACTCGGATATGTTTTATCTTAAATTCTACTTAACTAAAATTATATGATTTGAATGAGTAAACTTATGATCATATAAATTTAGAGGCAGGATTAGGAATAATATATGTGATATATTTTTGGCAAAAGTTGTTACTTAACGATTCTAGGAGTGACATGAGATGTAATTGAAAAGTTGTTTTCTACCTAATTTATTTTTAGTTGGTTTATTTACTTAATTCAATATCAATTGATTTTAAATAGGATCCTAGCCCACTAAGAAATTATTTAATAATTTTTCGATAAAATAATGAGGGCTATTATTTTGAAAAAAATAGTGAAAGTAATCAAATATTTTAAAGTCCTTATTTTATTTGAATTTTGGATATAAACTAATATATGCTCCTTTTATGTTTTTCGGTTATTGAATTTGAAGATGAGTACCAACTTGACATTGAGGAGCATCATGGATACTAACAAGTTGATTGGACACAACTTTTTGGACTGACTATGAAACTTAAAAATAGTTCTTAGGAAAGAGAAGAAGTTGTACATTCTTGATACTCTTGCTCCATCAAAACCTTGTTCAGATGCAACTGATGAAGATTGAGAGAGATATCAACGTTATATTGATGACATTAAACAAGCTACATGTGTGATGTTAGCTTTCATGTCTCTTAGACTTCAGAGGTAGCATCAGAATATGGATGCCCCTACTATGATACTACATCTTAAGGAGTTATTTGGTGCACAAAAGGTGGAGAGATATCAAATCTTCAAAGCACTGTTTCAATGTAAGATGACAGAAGGATCTACAGTCAACCTTTATATGCTAAAAATGATTGGGTATATTAAAAAATTGGCAAAATTAGGTTTTGTCATAGATAATGAGTTAAGCATTGATCTGGTGCTATATTCTCTGAGTTTGAGCTTTTCACAGTTCGTGATGAACTTTAACATGAATCAGAAAGACATAACATTACCTGAACTGTTGAACATGCTTAAGATTACAGAAGGGTTCCTTAAAAAGGAACATAGTTCTATAGTTGTTGTCAGTTCTTCTAAAAGCAAGAAAAAGGGCTTTAAGAAGAATAATAATAGGAAATAGAAGGCTTCTACTAGTGTAGTAAAAGCCAAAAGAGGTATCAAGAAGAAAGGTAATGACAAAGACACATATTTTCATTGTGGAGTCAATGGATATTGGAAGAGAAACTACCCATCTTATCTTGCTAGCCTAAAAGATAAAAAGCTTAAGGAAGATATCTCTTCAGGTATGTTTATAATTAAGATCAATCTTTCTACTTCTGTTCTACATTATTGGGTATTAGATACTAATTGTGGTTCTCACATATGCAATAATATGCAGATGTTAACAAGGAGTAGATAATTGAAGAAAGGCGAAGTGGACCTACGAGTTGACAATGGAGCAAGAGTTGTTGCATTAGTTATAGGAACTTATAGTTTAATTTTTCCTTCTAGCCTTATATTAGAACTTAATAATTGTTATTATGTTCCTGTTATTACAAGAAACATCATTTCTATTTTTTATTTGGATTTGAATGAATTCGTCTTTATAATTAAGGATAACAATTGTTCTTTTTATAAACATGATGTTTATTATAGACCCAGATTACTTACAAATGGTTTATATGAGTTAGATCTTGAAAGGCCAATTCTTAACATAAATAGTAAGAAAAGAAAATTAATTAATCAAACTCCATCTTATTTATGGCATTGTAGGTTAGGTCATATCAATGAAACTAGAATCACAAAATTATATAAAGAAGGATATTTGAATCCTTTTGATTATGAATCATATGAAATTTGTGAATCTTGTTTATTGAAAAAGATGACCAAACTACCCTTTAAAGGAAAGGGACAATGTGCTAGTGAGTTACTAGAATTAATACATTCAGATATATGTGGGCCTATGTCCACAAATGCTAGATGTAGGTACTTATATTTCATTACATTCATAGATGACCATTATAGATATGGTTATGTGTCCTTGATGAAACAAAAGTTTGAATCATTTGAAAAGTTTAAAGAATTTAGATTAGAGATAGAGAAACAAACTTGCAAAAGTATTAAGACACTTAGACTAGATCAAGGTGGTGAATACTTAGACCACGAGTTTCTTGGTTACTTAAAAGAGAATTTGATTCTCTCACAATGGTCTTCTCCTGCAACTTCACAACATAATAGGGTTTCTAAGAGGAAAAATCGTTATTAGATATGGTACATTCTATGATGAGTAATGCAATCCTTCCTATATCCTTTTGGGGATACGCAATTGAAACTATAATATATCTTCTAAATAGAGTTTCATCTAAATTGGTTGATAAGACACAATATGAGATCTGGATTGGGAGAAGACCTGGATTATCACACTTAAAGATTTGAGGATGTGAAGCTTATGTGAAGCGTGCTATATCTGACAAGTTTCAAGCTAAATTATATAAATGCAAATTTGTGGGATATCTAAAAGAAAGTTTTGATTATCAATTCTATCATCCTATTGAGCAAAAGGTATTTATCTTAAGATATTCTACATTTTTAAAAAGAGAATTTATTCTCAAAGAAAGTAGGGAGTGAGGTTGAACTTAAAGAAGTTCAAGAGCTATAAATTCACATAGAAATAGAATAAGAACCTCAAGTTCATATATATGATGTACAACCGAGAGTTCAAGAGACACATAGTTCGCGACGAATTATTAGGACATGTCATCCTTCCACTAGGTTAGATCTACATATTGAGCATGGAAATGATAACGTATCACTCATACATGATGAGCCTACTACTTTTAAAGAAGCAATGTCAGTCATCAATTCTTTAAAATGCCAAGAAGCCATGAAATCCGAAATGGAATCCATATACACTAACTAAGTATAGACTTTGGTGAATGCACCTGAAGGTATAGTATCTATTGGGTGAAAATATATTTTTAAGAGAAAAATGACTTGGATGAAAATGTACATACGTACAAAACAAGGTTGGTAGCGAAAGGTTATAGACAAAAACAAGGAGTTGATTTTTTTGAAACTTTTTCGTCAATAGCAATGCTTAAATCTATAAGGATTTTATTGGTTATAGCAACATACCATGATTATGAAATTTGGCAAATGAATGTCAAAACAACATTTTTCAATGGGAATTTGCAAAAGGATGTGTATATGACATGTAACACCCCGTTACTGTTAGTAAGGGTATTCTGGTAAATTGGGACAGACTGATAGGTTACATTGCATTCATTGACTGAGCATATTACTGGCCCCTAATCGTAGAAGAATTGTTCAACTGCATATGCATATATTCATAGGTATATGCATTCATGATTTTCCGGTATTTAACTGTAAATTGGAATTGACTGGATTGTGAACTGAATACTGACTGCACTGACTGGATTGAGGAACTGATTGAGAAATTAGTGTAATTGAGTTTACTTGACTGATTTAATATTGAATACGAGTGACTGGTAATTTATAGTGGCTTATAGGAGATTTTCGAGAAATTCGGGAGAAAAT
>JANTNU010000003.1:12603474-12619145 GCA_024752395.1 Erythroxylum havanense
TTTTGAGATTTTAATTTCCTGATTTCTGTTATATTGTGATTTAATTACTGCGATGCCATGTGGATATTAGTAGAACTATTCTGATAGTGCGCCTTTATCGAGGGATACGTGTCGGGAGTCCCGATGTGTACCCTACAGTGAGGGGGCGCTACATGACACAACCTGAAGGTTTTGAATTCAAAGAATTTCCTGATCAAGTATGCAAGTTGCAAAGGTTGATTTATGGACTTAAACAAGTTTCACAGAGTTGGAACATCCATTTTGATGTAACAATCAAAGAGTTTAATTTTATAAAAAAATGTTGATGAAACTTGTGTTTATAAGAAGGTAAGTGAGAGTGCAGTCATCTTTTTAGTGCTTTATGTGGATGACATATTGATTATTGGAATTGACATTTCAATACTCCAGTCTGTTAAGATATGATTATCTAAGAACTTTTCCATGAAGGATATGGGAGAAGCAACTTATATACTAGGTATAAAGATCTATCGAGATAGATCAAAAAGATTACTTGGATTATCTCAATCCACGTACATAGATGAAGTGCTAAAGTGGTTTAACATGGAGAATTCCAAGAGGGGATTCTTACCCATATCGTATGGGACTTCTCTTTCACAGAGTATGTGTCCAAAGACACAAAGGGAGATAGATAAAATGGATTGTATTTCATATACTTCAACAATTGGATCAATATGTATATGATGCTATGTACTAGACTAGATGTTATTTATGCTTTGAGCATAACAAGTAAATATCAAGCTAATCCTGGTGAGGGTCACTGGACAGCTGTGAAAAACATCTTGAAGTACTTGAGAAGTACTTAAGATATTTTTCTCGTTTATAGAGGAACTGAGTTGAGAGTTTAGGGTCATTCGGATGCCAGTTTCTAGTCTGATCAAGATGATAGTAGATCACAGTCAAGGTATATTTTTACTCTTTATGGTGGTGCAGTTAATTGGAAGAGTTCCAAACAACCAACCATCGCAAATTCAACAATTAAAGCAGAGTACATTTCAACGTCAGAGGTGGCAAAGGAAGTAGTTTGGATCAAGAAGTTCATCACTGAACTTGGAGTGATTCCTAGCATTGTTGAGCCCATAGTATTATATTGTGACAACAACGATACTATTGTGTAAGCAAAGGAAGCCAGGTCTCATCAACGGTCCAAACATGTTCTCAAGAAGTTTCACTTGATCAAGGAGATAGTGGAGCAAAAAGATATAACATTGAAGCGAGTTCTCACTAAAGACAATCTGGCAGATCCTCTTACTAAAGCATTGTCTCAAAAGAGACATAATCAACATTTGGATGGATATGGTATTAGATTCATAGGAGATTGACTTTAGTGCAAATGAGATATTGTTAGTTTATACCTTTACATCTAATCAATTAGATGCAAATTAATGTATGATATTATTTTGAATTAATGAAAAGGTTTTATTTATCTTTATGTATTAATTTAATTAATATTTTATGTTTTAATACTAAAGTTAAAATCCTTGAAATAATTATCGTGTAATTGAAATTATGATGAGATCATAATTATGATATTCAATTTACACTTATGTGTTATTCCTAAATATTCCTAGTTGTCGTTTCATCAAGACTGGATATTGTTGAAATGGTAAAACTAACACATATTATGTTTCTTTCTTATGAATAAAGTAATTGATCTCATAAATTAAAGTATAGAGATACTTAAATTAATATGTAGGTGATTATTAGAGAATAAATCATTGAACTAACCCAATTATGAGAATTCCGAATGAAATATTACTTATGTGTCTATGGATTATTTCATAATGATGGTTGTATAATTGATCCTCATATTAAGATTACCAATGTGGGAATTACTGTGTTTTGATACTACTTATGAATCACCCTAGGGTAATTCAGTTGGTAGTAATTGGATACAGTATGAACCATATGTAGATAGTTGAGTAAGTTAATATAAGGTTCATCACTCTAAAGTAATTAGAAAAAATATTCTATTCTTCTTGATTAGTAATGATTTATGGAATTTTTTAGCCAGAGTGAATTGATATTTGAAAAGAAGTTTTCAAATTTTAATTATAAATCAATTACTAATTAGCGAGAATGGACATTATTTGATGATAAGAGTAAATACTGTATTCATACTCTGTCCAATTAGAATATTGAATGATGAAAGAATTAAATTATACATTATAGCCATGCATAGATAGGTTAAGTTAATCGCTTTGACATTTCTTATATTTGAATAATTATGACATATTGCTAGACGTCAATCATGATTTATGATTATGAAATATTTAATTAAAGAATTAAATGTAATTAAAAGAAGTTTTAATTTATCTAATTCTTATTATGAATTAGAATTATAATTTATAATCATTACCAATTTATAAGGAACCTAACGAATCACACATCAAATAACAATTTGTGAAAGAAAAATCAATTTAATTAAGTTAACTTTAATTATAAAGTTTGAGAAACTTTTTGGATCAAATATGAGATATTTGATTTTATTAAAATTAAATTAATTAAAATTAAAATTTGATTTTAATTATAATTAAAGAGATTTAATTTTAATAAAAGACTCTTATAGTTTTGTTCATTTTAAAGGGAAGAGTTTTTTGGAAGCTAATACTTTTTGTATTCTTCCTCTCAAATCAGTTTGAGAATTGCTCTGTGGATACCATCAAAGGCTGGACACTTGAGCAGCTCGTGATTGATTAATCAAAAAAAGTTTCAAAAATTTTGCAACAAAAAAACAAACAAGATACAATTTCTAAATCGTTTATGTTTTTATTCAAGTTTATTCAAATATTAGGATCTGTTTGGAATTTATAAAATTTTTGTTCTCCGTTGCGTCCGTGATTCGATCACGGTTGGGTTTCAACAATGTTCAGGAACAAAAGTGCAAAATTTATATCTAATTGGTCAGGTTTATCATGTTGCCGCTTTGTACTTTAATACTTAGACTTATGTGAATGTGCGATTGAAAAGGGAAAGCCTGATCATATCCTTTCTTGTGAGGCGATGGAGAACTGAGATTTTAACTTCAGTTAGGCCTTTGGACCACCCTAAGGACAATAATTAAGTTGATAGAACAACTGTGGTCCATTGCCTAAGAACCCCATAAACGACATGTATTCAAAAGCCTACATATCCTGTATGCATGCGATCTTACAGGTTTGCTGGAACATTTATGAGAGTTCTTGTCATACGTTTAAAGCGTACAAAATCCAACGGGATATCTATTTGCATCACAAATTTAAAGTAAGGTCATTTGTAATTGTTTGTGTAAGTATATATGCTTAATAACACGTTTGATATCTTCATAATTAAACTCATCAACTTTGTATGGATATCTTCAAAATAATATTATTATAAGAATATTTTTAACGTATAAAAAGTGAAATAACAAAACCACTAAACATTTTATAACATGTTTGAGAAATAACTTAGTAAGAAAATACCATAATATCTTTCATTTCTCATAAACATATAATTAGAAAACAAAAAAAAAGAGTCGGACCATAGGCAATCTTATATTTGTATTTATGTCTTGTATGCATATAAAAAAGATGAAAAAAGAATAATATAAGCAGTACTCCATATTATAACGTCAACAAAAAAGAATTTTAAGTGTTTATATACATATTAGCCTTTATGTTTATAAATGTTAATTAATAGATCTAACAATTGTAATTGGAAAATTGATTATAATATTCTGAAATGTGAAAAATGTTGAGCATAATTAAAATTTTTATGTTTATAATTGTAATAACAAATTAATCATAATAATTAATTATATCTTCCCGCTTTTGGTTTTAAATCCAACTTTAATAAGAAATATAATTATCACCCACTCAAGTTCTATATATTAATTTTAAATTACAATGCAATTGTCTGTATATACTTTAAGGTAATATTTTTATAGGATGTAATAGGAATGTGATATAATTAACATTAGATTAGATATCATCCATCGATTTGTTTGGTTTAGTACAAAAATTGTAATGCAATAGGATATTGATCACATCATGTATAGATCACTTTCTTTTTGATAATATAATGCCATATATATACCACTCCACGAATGTGCATCACCGTAAACTCTTTAGTCTTTACCTCGATCAAATCAACTATTTCACTTTTCACTAAGCACGACGTTACCTATATATTTCAGTATTTAAATCCTTGATATACATACAGTGCAGCGTAGTGGGTAAGCTTTGACCATTACTGGCTCTAATATTACCCTGTTTTATTCTGTCTTATGAAATTTTAACCATTTATTTTATAGGATTTACGTGGGGCCACACGGAATCTACACAAAATTCACATAAATAAATAATTGAGATTCATTAGACACAATAAGATACTATAAATATTATACAAAAAATTTAGATTCGTCTGATGCGTTGATACGTAAAGTAATACTCATCAGTAAAGTTGCTTGAACAGGGAATCAAAGTTACTGAAACACTTTAAAAAGTTTTCTAGTTCCCACTTTTCAAACAGAGATATGGGTATCTAAATTATCATCCATCAGGATCACAGTCTGCTTCGCCATCACGGTCATGGCTTCCTTTTAGGAGAAAAAAAAGAGAAAGGTGAAGTTGAGTCTTTCAGTGCAACGAAGCGATGTGTTCCATTGGGTTGCACTTTATTAAAGATTAGGACAACTCGTTGAATCCACCCCACTTACAACCACAACAACGCTCTCATGAGTTGGCAAAAAGACATTATTTTCTTTGAATATTGGGATTCAGAGACGGTAACTAATTTCTCAATGCTTTGATTGTACATTTGACATTGCCTTTCCATTGCCACCCACCCACCCACATACACCTCCAGGCTCCAGCTAGCTATGTATCTTAGTCCTACTTTTGGATCAGAACAATATCTGACCCGACCACTTTTTCAGGGATGGACTTTGTGAACGTTTTTCCATTTAACTCAACTTTCAAGCAGCTGCCTTTTATCACATTGGAGACTTCCTATTCCTATCTCGGATTGAAGAGAAGTTCCAGGTCTACAAAAGATTGTTTCGTTTATGATAATCCATTGACTTGGACTGGAAATTGGCACAAATAAATAATTTTTTTCAGGATAGGTCATCTGATTTTCTCATAGGATAAGTTGCTACTTCAGAGTAATCAAGTTTGGAAATCCTTCTGCGGCTAACCAATCACGCATTTAGATGGGTAACAAATTGAATCTGTTTCCACACACAGCGATAATTCGAACATCTCCAAGTTTCTTTGGACCCTGGAAAGACCCACTAGAGCGTTGATCCAGTATTGAAATAGTGATGGCCTGTGCTTGTCCTGGTCTTCAGTCCCTTCACTTGTTTTGGGAATATGTAGGCAGGTCCATTGGTACCAACTTTTCTTCACTTGGGGTGATAGAATCTTGAAACTACTGATCCGAAATTTATGGGCTTTTAACACTTTACTCGAAAGAATCAGGTTAAATTCTTTTCTTCTTGTGCATTCATTACCAAGAACCAGCACTTTGTCCATCCTTCTCAACTTTAATTGACGATAAAGACAAGCACAAATCATTTCATGTTATTATATAGGGGTAAAGTTGCGTACTATCGGACCTCTCCAGATTTTGCTTTATTGCGAGATTTCAGACTAGGTGATGATGATGATGATGTAGAGAATCGATGCATCTAATCGATACCTTTAGAGGTTATATCTTTTTAAGTTGATCACCAACTATGACCTAATTATGACTTCTTAAAATATTTTAAATATGAATTTAACAATTACTAAAAAATATAGATCAATTATATAAAAATATAGATCAATTTCGATGCCCAAAGCTTTTACTCGTGTAGACTGCAGAACATTTTAAAATTAATCTTTTTTCCAACATAAAAAAAATGGACGGTCGATTCCATTTCTAATAAAGTAAATTTGGAGGATCACCGGTAGGTTGCTTCTTTTGAGGTCCTTGAACTCAATTGGTTCGACAATTGCTTACTTTTGGTTTTTTTTTTCTCGCAGGATATTTTAGGTGGGTTCTAATTATAAGAAGATACTTTTAAGTTGTTCACGTTTAGATTAATCTTCATTCAAGTTGGATAGATCTTTTGTAGAAAGCAAAGCTTTAGTCTCAAATTTTAAACACTTGTATATATGAAAAAGATTTGAACTCGCAATCTCACGTAAGTCAAAAAAATTCCTTATCAACGTACTGAGATTTGGTATTTTTTTCTTTTTTGTATTTCTTTTTAGTGTTTATGACATTTATGTTTTCTAAACACCTCCATCTGCTGTTGAGTCGCGTTGGATCAACAGAAAAACATGTTACTTTCTTCCGGCCCTTATAAGAGTGTTCCAACCTTTTAAAGGAGAGGATTTGGTCCTACTTTCTTAATTATTGTAAAATGTTTTTCTTTCACACTGGTAAGACTAGGTGCAAAAAATAGGTGAAATCACTTATACAGGAGTTTAGATCTTCTCTCTAATATTATGATGTTTTATTGTGTCTAATAAATCTCAGTTGTTTATTTATATAGGTCTTATATAAGTCTCGTGTAAATCTTACGTAGAATCTACAAAATAAATAATTAAGATTTCATAAGATAGAATAACAGAATAATATTAGAAAGAAGATCTTAATTCGCATAATATTTGTTCCTGCCGAAACTATCCGAATGTGTTTTCTGTGTCACATCAAGTATCTAACCGAACATACAAGTTAAAACCATAATCCACGATGATGTCCTCTCAAATTACTAAAATGGTCCACATAAGGCCTTTAATTCTCAACCAAGTACCAACGATTGATAGCTTTCCCATCGCTGTACAGTATCCGTCTCTCTTCTGCCGCAGTGATACAAAAATAGAGACAAGAAAGAGTGTGAATTGGGAAAGTAGAGAGAGTAAGAATGTGGGCTTATGGAGTTATGGCGGCTATGGTGGCAACAGAGTTCACCGAGGTTAGCATTAGCAGTATAAGCAAAGCAGCTATGAGTAGAGGCATGAGTATCTTTGTCTACACTGTCTACTCCAATGCACTTGCCATATTTATCCTTCTTCTCAAAAGTCTAATCTTTTACAGGTACAGGCTACGGCTAGTCCTCAACTTCAATTAAAGTTCTCTTATAATCTTCTATTACTTTAGCTTCTTTCTCATACAGGAAAAGAAATTGTCTTCCACTTACGGTGTCTATGACCTTCAGAATCTTCCTTCTGGCTATAGCCAGGTGATTTCCCTTGTTAAACTCTTTGGACATGATTTGTTCTTACAGAATTGACAAACCACTAAAAGGTGCAGTGACTTTTTGTTGTGAAGCTGTTGCGTACAGTTCTCGTTGAATATTGGAATAAGGCATAGCTCCCCAACTCTGTGCGCTGCAATGACTGATCTCGTACCAGCCTTAACCTTTATGCTGGCCGTCATTTCCAGGTATGCTCATCTTTTTTATCTGTTACCACTCCATTCTGTGGCTAATTCAGGGCCTGTTGCATTCTCGGGGACCTTTCTGTTCTTGTACAGAAATTGGGATGTCTTAAACAAGAAGATCTTAAACAAGAATTTTGTTCCTCTAGTTCCAGCCAAACGCTAACTTGTCTCCATTCTGGCTGCTTTGTCTGTTGCTAAGGACTTGGCATAGAAACATCAGGCCAGACCTTATTCTTATGCATGTGATTTTTCACTTGCTATGTCTTGTCTGAAAATTTGTAGAATATGGTAATTGATTATGTAAAGACAATTCAACTATTTGTAATATCAATAATTTAACATTAGCAGATTTCCATTGTTTCTTATTCTGTCACAACCGATGCTTATCTGTATTTTGGTTGGTACAGTATCGTTGATGTAAATAGCTCATATTTTAAGCTTTAGAAACATGTCGATTTTGAAATGGGAAAACAGGGAATTTATCGCCCATTATATATATATTTATACACACACACACACACACACATATATATAAACATAATTAGCGTAGGATTAGTTTTTATGATTATAAAAAGAGAAGAATTGAACAACTCCTGGTGAATCCAGGATGGAAAAGCTAGACTTGAGTGCCAAAAGCAGTCAGGCGAAGTCAGTTGGCACCGTGCTCTCAATAGCAGGGGCATGGATACTAACACTGTACAAAGGCCCACAAATCATCCATAGTTCACCAGAGTCTCAGAATGCTTCCGCTGATGTTCTTTTATCTCTGCCATCCAACTGGATTGTTGGTGGCATTTTTTGTGCAGCTGGAGCATTGTGCTTGTCAGTCCTATACATTCTCCAGGTAAACACTGTTTCTTGCGTGCTTGTTATCAACCATTACTTGCCTTACCAATCCTGACAAAGAACATCTGCTGGCCTGGCGTGTACAGACATGGATTATTAAAGACTATCCTGAAGAGCTGATTGTTACACTCATTGCTTGCATCTTTGCCACCGCTCTGTCTGCTGTGGTCTCTTTAGTTCTAGAGAAAGATCCTAATACTTGGAAGCTGAAGCCCGACATTGAGTTGCTGGCTATTGTCTTGTTGGTAAGAGCACACGACAAAAACTTTGTGTTCTGCTACGAGTCTTATCTATCCTATTTATATCGCTTCTTTGTTAAAAGTTGAAGTCACTCGTGGCTGACAAATTGTAGGCAATTTTTGGGGTATCAATTCGAAGTTTAGTTCATACATGGGCATGCCGCCTGAAAGGGCCTCTCTATACCACCATGTTTAAGCCACTTGGGATGGTGATTGCAGTTATCTTGGGGGTTAGCTTCCTTGGAGATGGTCTTTATACTGGAAGGTAACACTCAATGCTAACAACTTAAATATCTGTTGCTCGCAGGCTTAAGTAGCTACAAATCTATCATTTCTAAAGTCATACATGTATATATAGATATGTATATGTAGTATTAAAGAAATAACAATTCGAGTATTAAAGAAGAAGTAAATATGATTTAAAATATATATTTATACATGTGTGTTCATTTTTCTATTTGGCATCCTATGTACGTCCAGCACAAAAGGTTCACATGTAGAGGCGTTTTGGTTTAGGAATTCATTATTTACCTTCTCCTCCCTCGGGCTATCTTAGTCTTCTCTTAGAGGACATGTACGGGGTAGATATCCCACAGGTCACGATTTAGGCTGTGCTTTCTCCCTTTTATATAAAAAAAAAGTTATAAAAAGTAGAGTCAAAATTTCCTTGTACTGTTTGAAGACTGCTGATGTGGGTGATTTTTGTTTGTCTGCACTCTACAGTGTCATAGGAGGGATCATAATTGCTTGTGGGTTTTATGCTGTGATCTGGGGGAAAACAAAAGAAGAGCAGATGGTTCAAGTCGAACAAAATTCAAAGATTGACTCAGCCTCGCCCAACTGCCCTCTGCTACAAAGCAAAATCCTGGTCTTGGAGAGTGGAGCAAATTCTGCATGAGTTGGGTCCAAGGATGCGTATTGCTTTATAGCCCTTACAAGTTTTAAAGCAATAAGAGTTGATGTAATTGAGCTTTTGTTAATAGAGAATTTACCTGGTATTTGGTTCTCTTTGCCAAAAATTTCCTGAAAGTTGATACGTTAATGTGACGAAGAAAGAAGCAGGGAAACTTCGTCCGTGCTGCTGAGCTCCCCCGCAGAGCAGGACTGGATTTGACATAATCCATAACTGTTGACCCTACTTCACGAATAGTTGTCACCAGGGACTAGAGTACTAGACTCATTTGTTACCTTCCTAAAGTCCGCACACTTCCTATCCAATTCCAATCCGAGTTCAATTTTTTAATTAATAAAAGGGGAGTCTTTTGTCTTGCTCGAGTCTAATCTACTAAGAGATTCTAATTCAGAATTATACTTTTTAGAATTTAAAATCCTCCTACGTCAATTACTTGTAGGCACTTTAAAGCACACCGCGATGCAACTTGAGGCCATCTAGTTCACTCATGGAAGTGTCCTCCCAGGTGATGTATAAGCAACTTAAATCACATTCCTTTATGAACAGAGTACGATGAAATCCAAATGATAGTTGGGCTGTTTCAACTTCAAAAGCCTCAAACTTGGAAGATATCTTATATAAAGTGCATTCAACTACAGCCACAGGTTGCGAGCAACAACAGAAAGATATGTGGGTTTCAGCAGTAACAGCCATTATGATCTTACTAGAGTTCTTCGAAGTGGGGATGAACACTGTAAACAAAGTAGCCATGAACAAAGGCTTGAGTCGCTTTGTCCTTGTTGTGTACTCCAATTTTCTTGCCATCATTTTACTTCTTTCATCTACCTTCATCTTCTACAGGTAATGCCATTTTTGGTCCTCTTCTTCAGAGAACCAATTATCAATTCCTTCTGTTTCTCCATATCTTTTTACACTTAAAACCTTTCGACCAACAGAAAGAGAACAACTCCAACACTTACATGGTGCGTCATTTGGAGGATATTGATTCTTGGTATACTCAGGTACCCTTCTCATATCAAAGCACTCAAATATCGGATGACTTGAGATAACTGTACTAATGCACGGTTGGTTTCTTTGTTCTAGCTGTTCCGGTCAGTTTGCTACGTATGTCGGGATCGGATATAGCACACCAACTCTGGCCTCGGCAATGACAGATCTTACTCCAGCTTTTACTTTCATATTTTCCATAGTCTTAAGGTTACATTTTGCTTCTTCTTTTCTAGTTTTCGGCTTGGCTATTGAGCTTTCTTTTCCTTCGCAAGTATATGACTTGAAAGCTTCCTTACCTAGCCGATGATGTTCATAAATATTTGGAATTCTGGAAATCGTTTGTTTGACATAGGACACTGTGAACATAAGTTGAAAAACCCTTTCTCTATAGTAGTCTATATCAGCAGTAAATTTAATGAGTTCATTCAAATATGTTCATCTTAGGATGGAAAAGTTGGACTTGAGAACAAAGAGCAGTCAAGCCAAGTCTATCGGCACAGTTGCACTGATCACAGGGGGGTTAATAGTGACTTTATACAAAGGCCTGCCGCTCACAAGCCTTTCATCGAGTAGTCAGATGCTTGAGGATCAGCTTCTTTTGCCTATGTCAAGCTGGGTCCTAGGTGGTGTTTTCCTTGCACTTCACAGTTTAATCCTTGCTCTAGTGTTCAACGTCCAGGTAGGTGACCATTTCTAATTTCGTGCTATTGTCCTGCACTGAGCAATGTAACTTCACTAATGACTGGCAAATTTTAACGTTTACAGACCTGGATAATAAGGGACTATCCTGCAGAGCTAATGGTGACATTGATTTGCTGCATTTTTGTTGCCATCATATCAGCCATAGTCTGTCTCTTTGCAGAGAGAAACAGTAATGCCTGGAGAATAGGGCCTGATATTGAGCTTATAGCCATTGGATATTCTGTAATCATAGAGCATTTCCTTTCAATCTTGATTTCTACGAAATTTGCATTCTCTCTTCTTCAATCTTTCTGCAACTTAACGCTGACATGGCTTGTAGGGAGTTTTCGCTGTTGCAATCAGAAGTGTTGCTCACATGTGGGCATGTCACAAGAGGGGGCCAATTTATGCTTCCATGTTTAAGCCTCTTGGAATGGTTATTGCGGTGTTCATGGGAGTGCCTTTACTTGGGGACACCCTGTATCTTGGAAGGTACCTTTTTTTTTTCTTCTTCTTCTTCTTACAGGTCTTTACGTATGTGTATGATTCCATCGATATCGTTCGTACAGTAGTCTTATTTGTTGAGGCATCATTTTCCTATGTTAAATTGTCAACATCATCCGAGTACCACAAAGGAAATTGTTGGGAAGGTGAATTGAACAGCTTCTGGTTCCCACTGTGCAGTGTGATTGGGGCGGTTGTTATTGCCTTGGGATTTTACTCCGTAATATGGGGAAAGGCACGAGAAAAGCAGGCGACTAAAGACAAGGAAACTTGCTGCTTTGTGTCTTCTTCTCCTCGAGTCCCTCTTCTGCAAGACAGACCAAATGGAAACGTGTGAAACTAATTGACTACAAAATCCACTGTTGTCAGAAATGAGACTTTCATTTTTTTTTTCCATCAGACCTTTTATTTTCCTTCATATACTAATGAATTTTGAATTTAATAGACAACAAAATGAAAATTTAAAGTTTATTTAATAAAATTGTTAAAGAAATATTAAAATTCAAAGACGATTAAGCTTTTTTCCTTTTATAAATTTTAGTACTATATACCAATTTGTTATTAGAATAATGTCCTTTCTTCATTTTCGTTCTGTCATTAGGAAACTAATTCAATTTGGCAACTCCACATAAATACACAAATAATTCAATAGGAAAAAAAATATATGTGTCTCTTGTAATTTAAATAATTAAAAAATATTTTTTGAAATTCTTGAAGATTTTTTTAAATAATTTTTAATATTTTTAGAAAATTCATTCTCTATTAAAAATTAACAGTTAAATACATAAGTAATATATATCAATCCATCAAATATTGTTGATTAAATGACCTAATTCACCTCTTAAATTTGATACAAACTAATTAATTTAATATAATTATAATAAATTATTAGTTTAAATTGAATTTAATTAATTTAGATCAAGTTTAAGAGTTGAGTTAAATTATCATGTAAATAATAGTTGATTAGTTTATATAAGAAGTTTACGTCATATGTATTTTATCATTATTATTTAAATTTTATTAGTATTTAAATTTTAAATAGTGAAATATTTTTATTCATTTAATAATAAAATTACATTAAAACTATTCCATATGTTATAAAAATAAATTAAACCTATAGGTTATAAAAAATTAATGTTTAAAATAAACTGAAATAAAAACAATGTTTGAAAGATGAAACTAGCAATTAGCATAGAAATTATTTTTTATCATATGAAAATTTAGTTCCTTATTGAATTTTAGTTTTATGTTATAATTTAAATTAGAAAAACGTCTTAAAATTTGACTCAACGACTCTATTCACTAAAACTAAAACAAAAATAAAATTTACACATAATAATTATATTTTATATTCGAAATTTTTTAAACATAATATATATATTTTAAATTTAGACTTTTATTTCAATGTAGCTATTAATACCACATAATATGACTGGTACAACTTAAAAGTCGTTTGGTGCACTCCGAGACTTAAATCTAGTCTTATCGCTAATTTTTATTTTTTATTATCTACGAGGTGTTTTAAGAGAGTCTCAATTATGAAAAAGTCTTTTTAAATTATCTAAACTTAGATTAATCCTTGCTCAAATCAAATAAGTCATTTGTAGGAGGCAAAATTCTGACCTCAAATTTTAAACGATTGCTTATATGAGAAAGATTTAAACCCATAATCTCACATATTCAAGAGATTTCCGCTAATTTCTAACTACTAAAACCGATATTAATCAGTACTGACACGAAATTCAATATAACAAGAAGTAGAATCCCTCTCCGTCCCGTTACAAACATGCAAACGTATATCATAGCTACCTAAGCATTACTCTGCTAGAAAACATTGCAATGAGAGAATAATCTTTATTGAATAAGAGATTTTGTTCTTACCATTAACGTAACATGTTTGTTTTTAGTGCAATCCGCTTTTATTTTAAAATTTTAGCTAAATACTTTTAATTAAGCTTTTTGTTCTTGTTTTTTATTTTATTTTTATAACTTATGAAAAATTAAAAATTAGTTTCTTATTAGTTTTATTTTTTATAATTTGATTTTCTATTAATCAAATATAAACTATTTAATTATCTCGTATTAATAATTATGATTAAATAACGACGTTATTTTTAATAACTAAAATGTATATTAATAAAAATATTATTGTGTGATAAAATTTTACAAATTATTTTAATAAAATATAACACATTTTATTAGTATTTATTTAATAAATATATTTATAAGAGATTAAAATAAAAATAATTTATTTAATATGTAATTATTGTTAATAATAAAATATAATTGACATTAACATACAAATATATTTTTGTTCTTTTTAAAACATAAACTAAAAAAGAAATAAAAGTAAAAATAAAATCAAACGATCCCTAAATTATTTTAATCCAACTCGATGTGGAAGGATGTCAAAAACAATGTATCACTGATGGGTATAAGTATATAAAAAGTTAAGAATAAAGTTCCAACTCGAAATCATGTGTTGCTATGGACGTCAACTTCTTACGAATGGACGAAAATTTTTCTCGAAAAATAAAAAAAGTTCACAATTTAGCAATTTGGTCTGTGAACCGCTTTCCTTTCTTGGAATGGTGACTGATGCTTGCACAAGTTAGTGTTATGGTCATGAATAAAGCAACTTTATCCAAGGGAATTAGTAAGTATGCTCTCATCATCCACTCTGACGCTTTCGCTAGTCTCATTCTTCTTCCTTGCTCACCCGTAGTCTTAGTTAGGTCCAAATTGATTGAGTTTCAGATTGGCTGCTTAAGAGGTAATTTTTAAAAGACTTGTTCGACTCAAACCCCTCTACAAAAATGATACTATGTTAGTATGTTATACCAAAATGATGTTATTTTGATAGTTCTTAGACTGGACTTGATCCCTGCATCGCTGAACTAAACTGTGGGCAATGACCCATTGTCGTTCCTATCCACGAGTTATGATATCGCATCTATCTATATTACGTTTCACCGTTCATTTTGATTTCAAAATCAATACTATTACAACTTTTCTTAGTTAATATTGAGGAATCAAAAGGCATAATCACATAAATTGGTGAATAATTAACATTTTTAATAATTTCTAAAAAATACTTTAATTTTATAATATGATGGTAAGTTGTTAGAACCTCTAAATTTTAATTATAGCTTTACTACCATAATAAAAATGTTATAATATGACTATAAAAATTAGGTTGATGTAGAGGATGAAAATGCAATTAATTATGCTGGCACCGAGAGAATATGAATATATTATTGTGGCTCAACTTTCATTCACCTGGTTTGTTAGGATTAAATGTTAGACTTTCACTTTTTACTATAGGTGAAATAAGCTGTATATAAACAGTCATGCCTTTACCTTGATTTCAATTCAATGGAATGAAGTGACTTTTCCCATTTTTTCCTTTTGAGAAATCATCTTGGTTTTGACATGGTATCAGAGCCCATGGTTAGACTCTTTCCTTTCTAGATCCATCTTTTTTCTCTTATCGTTTCCAATCATGGCAACGATTGATTTCACCATCCCTTATACCTCCATCCCTCCGATACTCCAGGAACAGTACTAGTTTCTCATCAACTCACCGGAGAAGACTCGTATTGCGTTTGGAGTAGATCTATGAAGATTGCCCTCCTTGCTAAAAACAAGCAGGGGTTCGTCGATGGAACTTCGGCAAAGGCAGATTGGCCAACGGAGCTTCATCAGCAGTGGGATCGTTGTAATGTGATCATTCTCTCATGGATCTTGAACACTGTTTCTCCCAATTTCAGAGATGGGATAGTTTTCGCTTCAAGTGTCTCGATCGTCTGGACAGATCTGAAAGAGCGATTCGATAAAGTGTGTTGAATCCCGCTCCCGGAACCCAACTACTCACTTAACACTTGAACCTCACTACTTAAACACTTCACATGATCTCTCAAAACCACTCTTGAAGCGCAATGAAAATCGAAAATTACGGCAAAAGAAACGAAACAACTGAGTCGAGTCGAATACAAATGGAAATTGGATACCAATGCGAAGTTAGAAGGATCGAGTACAAATATGAAATAAATCAAGATGGATTCCCATCAGATACCAAGTGAATTCAA
>JANTNU010000003.1:12619245-12633087 GCA_024752395.1 Erythroxylum havanense
CAAAGGAAGCAGTTTGGATCAAGAAGTTCATTACTGAACTTGGTGTGGTTCCTAGCTGTGATGGGCCCATACAGTTGTATTGTAACAACAATGGGGCTATTGCGCAGGCGAAGGAACTAAGGTCTCATCAACGATCCAAACACGTACTCCACAGATATCATCTAATCAGGGAGATCATTAGTCGAGGTGATGTCAAGATAGAGAGAATTCTCACCGAGCAAAATATTACTGATCCATTGAAAAAGCCATTATCACAAAAGAGTTTTGATTCTCATGTACTCGCCTATGGTATTAGATATCAAGGCGATTGACTTTAGGTCAAGTGGGAGATTGTTAGAGTAGTGCCCTAAAGGCAATCGCCTTTAGCGCATTTTGTACAAAGTTGTGTACATTCTTTATGAATAAATAAAGAAAGACATATTTCATTAATTTGATGTTCATTATATATGAACTGATATTGATCTGTAATCAAATTCATGAAGTCCATGATATATGACATAGCATGAAGGAAATTATGATATGATCATACTACTGAGATTCCTATCATGTAAAATTATGTCAGTATCTAAATTATCCCTAGTCGTAGGATTAATGAAACTGGACATCGTTAATCCGGAAAGACTAGCACATCTCAAGCTCCTTGATTTGATCAAGCAGTGGATCTCAGACATCGATATTGCTGAGACAAGTCTCCGGTGATTTTTCTATACCGGGACCCGGTAGGCCGGTAAGACCAACCCCAGTGTGACTGGACCACTTCAGCAATCATATATATATATATATCTTATTAATTGATTAAAGAATTAATATATATATATGTCATTTACGTGGAAGAAGGAGGAGAGGACTTGCTTTATATATATATATATAATGCCTAACGTGGATGGAAATAAGAAGCTTCTTCTTTTGCCTTGTCATTTTTGCATTAAATGAATAAAAGACAAAGCTAAAAGGAAGATGAAATGAGGATGATCGTTGGTTTTGGTCGAAGGAAAACAGGTTTTGAAGGAAAAGTGGTTTTCCTCTCAATTCTCCATCGATCTTTAAGCTTCTTCTCTCCAAGCTTTCTTCTCCTCCATCGTTCTTCCAAGCTCTCCGAGAACAAAGGTAAGATCTAACAGTCTTTACTTTGTTCTAGCTATTCCCGGGTCAAAGGGTTTGCCCCGGTTAGGTTCTCCGATCTCTGCATAGATACCGTTAGAGACGGTCTCTTTTGGTCGTTATGGTTTGACTTTAATATATAGACACATGGATCCTGGCTTTCGGGAAAGGTCCCGGAACAAAAATTTTTGTTTTCCGCACCGTGTACATGTGATGCACACACCGGGATTTTCCTACAATATTCACATATATTTATTCAATGCTTAATAAATTAGGCTCAAGAGAATAAGTCCAGATCACATCACTCTCTGTGTACGACCCTGTAGGCTCATTTGATGTTGGCAATGGGCTTGATCACAGTTCAAAGCTCATAAGTCATAAGCGACCTCTAGCAAGACATTATGACTACCCAAATCAAATGAGGATCGGTAATCCAATTTAACCTGTAACCATAGTTACAAACTCAATCCCTTTGTAACACGATATCAAGATTACTCACAAGGCATGGTACATGTTGATTAATCATAGTTTCTTGATCTCCAAGTTGATTGATTATAATAAATGATATTGATGACTCTTTATCAATTCATCTAAGCACGACCATGCATTTTTTCAGTCATACTTGTCAAGAGGCCCAAATGATATCTCTTTTATTTAAGAGAGATACAAATTTCATCTACATGATTCACATCCCTCCGTATGATTCATTTAATATCCAACATAAGACTACTTGTTATTCGGTTAAAGATAACTTAGTCTAATATCAAAACACTAAATTCCTCATGTAGGGAACCATGATGATTTCAGGTCAGAGGACTAAAATCAAACCATATTGAGAATTACAAATGACATGAAACTATGTAGTGTTCTCTCTCTGTGGGTCGGTCCAATATATGTTCCCTAACATATATCTATGTTTCTAATTTGATAACTCATATTCATGATCAGAAAAACGTGATCATCAATCAGAACACATACTAGCCTTAATTCATTATTGTTCCATCAATAACGATCGACCAGGGACATTTTAGAATAGTATTATAATGCTTATGGTTTTACTATCAAGTCACATACTTGATGACATAAGTCTAATACTATTCATGGAATGTAAATCACATATCATAAACAATATACATGCATATATAAAAGAATACCTCATAATATATTATTAATAAGTTATAATGTTAGTACAAAAATCATATATTTCTATCGGCCTAGAGCACACTACTAACACATTCAATAGTAGAACATTAACTTCAACTTTTTGAAATATCTCAAAAATTTCTTGATCTTGCCTCTCCCTTCTTTGTTTTTGCTAACCTACTAGGATATAGGGATGCAACAAGAATTTTTGAATTAGAAAATACACATTTACTACTTACCTCTTCAATTGGTGCATATAAGCTTGTTGGTTTCAATTTCTTTTTATTTTCTCAGATATTACCAAATTTATTAGGCAAGGTGTACGTACTTTTTTACTTTAAAGATTCATGACACTACTGTTCATTTTTAGGTTAATTTTTGCTTGAGATAACAACTTTCCTTTATTAGCCTCAATTTTATTCAATGCAGATGCAAGTCGTGAAATGTGGGTTTCCAAAATTTCTAGTTCCTGACTCCTATTTCCTACCAGAATGTTTGCATGTTAGTAGTTAAAGGTTTCGCAATTTCCTCTAAAGAGATACCTGAACTTGATGTTTCGTTCGAGGGAGAGGCGGTTTTAATGAAACCAAAAGATTGATGTTAACGGTTGATACTAATTTATCCATGCCTCAAGTTTGGGTGGTCTCTTTAACCATAATTGTATTGGTTTAAATAGGTTTCATATTTCCTTGGTTGGTTACCATGCCCACTTATATTTACTTGAGGAATTGCTTCTTCTTAAAGTTGTGAGCATATATCAGTGAAGTGTTCTGGAATTATACGAATGCCTTAAACTTGATATTATCAAACATGTCCCAGTGCTAATTGTCTAATAAGAGAAGTTAGTTTGGAAAGTTGAGTCTCAATAATAAAATGTCTTACCTCATTTACTTTTCTGAATGTGTGGTCTATCATGACTCCAAATTAGGGACGTCAAATTTGGTCCGGCTTGCCCCATCAAGCCCAATTTTGGCCCAGGTTGACGGGCCACGAGCGGATCAAGGGCCACAGGCCATACCGACCCGCCTGTAGCCCAACTATTACTTCAAAAATAATGTCATTTTTGATGTTTTTCTTTTAAAAAAATATAAAATGGGTCGGGTTGTGGGCCACGGGTGCCAAAATACTGTAGGTTTTTAAACATCTTAGAGATTAAATCTCTTGCTTTTATAAGAGTCTTTTTTACATTTGCTCCTCCATTTGAAATGTCTATCATGCCTCAGTCTATGGGTAGTAATCTTCTAAAAAAGTACCTGAGCAATAGTTGATTAGAAATTTGGTAGTGTGGTCAACTTGCATATAATTGATCAAAATGCTCCAAGTATTTATATAAAGTTTCTCTGTTATCTTGGAGAATCTCATTAGTTTCCTTATGAATTGTTCTGGCTCTTAAAGTTGGATTTTTTTTTCCTAAAAACTTCCTCTTTAAGTCATTCCATTTTTTTTATTGACGTTGAAAAAAGGTAGTAAAGTCAATACCTTGCTTTGTTTGACAATGAGAACAAGAAAGCTCTCAATTTCATTTACTGCTCAATCACTACTTACACCATCATGGTTAAGTGAAATGATATGAAACACCTTTAGGTGTTTATAGGGATCCTCGCCTACAAGGTCACAAAAAGTAGGTAATAGATGAATCAATCCTGATTTTAACTCAAAAGCTACAAATTAAGAGATTTAATGCATAACTACCATTAGTTCACATTAGGAATTTCTAACTCCCTTAACTTCCTTTGCTTAAACATTTCTTTTTCGAAAATTTCTTCTTCTCTTTCACTTTCAGAAACATTGCTTAAAGGCATAAAACTTAAGAATGACATGTATAGTCTAACATACTTCTCAGTCAACAAACTTGACTTGAGTTAAATGAACTTTAGGTTAGGGTTGATTTTTATTTTTTATTTCAAAAAAATTAGAACTTATGTTGGGCTTAGGCTTTATAGTTTAGTTAAACCCAAAGTTTGACTCTACTTTCCCAATCCCTAACCCTATACTAACTAATGAGGCAATGACCAAAACTTCAATGATTTCTTAAAGAGAAAAACTTTCTTTTGGTCTTCTTCATCATAGACTTAGACAACAGAATCTGGAAAGAATAGAAAAAGAACAAGGCTTATGACAAATGAATCAACATTAAAGCCAACAATTGAGATGAACCCAAACACGATCCTAAATAAATCTAGACCATAAACCCCTCCTCCTTCCTTATCTCATAACCTAGAGAAATCCTTATGTCTTTATTAGCTTATAAACTCCAGTGATTGTCATAAACTCAAACGAACCATTTTGCCTTCCTTAGCTCATAAACCTAAACAAACCTTGTCATCAACCTTCTTGACTTCTAGTAATCTTTGCTCATTGTTGAAGCTTCCTATTGGCTAGTTCTTTGTCATTTTTTTCTTCATTGTTATGTTACGACATACAACTCCTTCTTAGATCAAACAAGAAAAAAGTATGAGAGGCTAGGAGCATTATGACAATTAGCGATAATAGAAAGGAACAAAATTAACTTGGAAGCCTGATCAAGCTTCAACTACCCTAAAGCTCAATCAGATTTAGGCTCAAGCCTGAGATAAAATTTTAGGCTGAATTCGGATCATGTATATTTCGAGTCCAGTCTAAATCATTTCCAATGGAAATTGGCATGCTATCCTCACCTTTTACCTTATTATTTGTTTTAAGTCTTTTCAATCTCTAGATTGAAAACTAGTCCATATGTATGAAAAGATTTTATCATAAATCGATTTAGATAAAAACTTCTTTGACAATAGTTCCAAATTTTGGTCCGTCATTTGAACATCCAAATTTTGATTGTAACTTCACTACCATAACAAAGAAACTTTTGTAGTAAGACTACGAAAACTAGGTCGAACTTTAGGGAATTTCATTAAATCTTCCTAAAGGATAGGAAAATCAAAGCAATAAGGGGTTTTGAATAAAATTTTTAAAAGATTTATAAAAGGTAAATCAGTTTTTCGTTAACTCATTCATTTTTTTAAATGGGTTGATTATAAAATTGAAATGATTATTCCTTAAATTCAAGAAATAAACTTAATTTTCCTTAAAGTTAAAAGGAATCGAAAAAATCAATAACAAATTAATTAGGCAAAGCTTTTTAATCAATTCCTTACCATTAAGTAAACTTATTATTGAAACACAATTTTCCTTTACTCGCAATAGCCTTAGGAGCGAGTTGTGAAGTGTTTTGCAAGCAACCATTCAAAATCTTGAATGATTTTAATTGCTTCATTCACCCTAGTAAATTGAAGTGAAAGTTGTAAGGACGAAGTTTCTTACTCTAGTCTTACTCTAGTCTTCATTCACCCTAGTAAATTGAAGTCCAAGTTGCAAGGACGAAGTTTCTTACTCTAGTCTATAAAAAAACAATTACAAATTGATAAAAAACATGTATGCAATCTCAAAATTTATCAATTTAGCATACATAAAAATTAATTGCACAAAATTGAAATAAGGATGAATAAGTACTTGAAAATAAAAGGATTATTATAATGGCAAGCATTCCTAGATGGAATTTACTTCCCTTAAACCGAAATAAGAATATTAATAAATTTAAAACAACTAAAAAACATGTTGTGAAAAGAATAAAATGTATTCGATAATTTCAAAAAGTATTAACCCGACCTAAAAAAATTATTTGGTAATTTATAATAAGCTTTGTTTATTAACTAAAATCTTTAAAAATTGATTTAACGAAAAATACCTCTTTATCTTCTTGTGACAACTTATTTTCTGTGTTTCTCATTTAATATTTCATCCTAGATTCTCTCTGTCGTTTTATTGACCAATGGACTTCAAAACGCACAGTTGAAACTAAGAAGTTGGCTTACATTCATTATTATAAAGATTTACAATATTCTAACAAATTCTTACAGTAATCATCACTTGGACTTGTACATTCACTTTAAATCTTTGTTTCAATTATGCTTTGCTTTTTTTTTTTTCTATTTTCAATAAAACCAAAATTAGAGGTGATGTGATTAGGCGGTGCTGGATGAGATACTATTATCATCGTCATAATATTTAGTCTAAAATTTAACAGTGAAGTGGAGTCTAAAGAGATCTGATTGTACGTTACTGTATTCTTATAAATTAGAGAGGTTATTTTTTGTAGACCTACAAATAGATGTGACATGAAAAATAATGATGTAGAGTAAAAAAAAACTATACATATAAAAAAGAAAAAAGAAAAAAGAAAAAAAGAAAAAAGAATAATAATAATGAAAAAAAACTCAATAAACATAACATCTAAATATCCAGTGTCGAAGTCAGAGTTTTCATCTTTTTCTGTTTTCAATAAAACCAAAATTAGAGTTGATGTGATTGGACTGTGCTCGGCCGGTACAGCATAATATCTAAATATCCAGTGTCGAAGTCAGAGTTTTCATCTATGTAGTTTGAACTTTGAAGACTCCTACGACCGCGAGAGATATACTGTGTTGATCTGTCTGAATTCCGGAACTAGAAACTTGTCAGAACAGTGGAGGCCATTCGTGGGAGATGCTTGAGTAGAAGAGAAAAAGAACATGACAATGGGAGCGAAAATCGCTCTACCATTCGTGGGCATGATAATGGCCGAGTGTGCTCAAGTTGGTCTAATGATATTAAGCAAAATAGCCATGTCAAATGGCATGAGCAATTTCGTCTTTGTCTTCTACTCCAATGCCCTTGCCTCCCTTGTTCTCCTCCCTTCTTCTTTACTCTTCCACAGGTGCTCTGTCAGCACTTCATAAAAACCTTTGCTGTTGCTCTTGCTGGCTTTTGTTTTCGTAATTGTCTGATGGGCTGTCTTATTTCTTATTTTTGACTTTGTTTTGCAGATCAGATAGGCCTCCTCTCACTTTTCCAATTCTATGTGGATTCTTCTTGCTTGGTCTAGTTGGGTTTGTTCGTTTTCTGGGTTTAAATCGGTTTGGTTTAATTTCTATTGATATGATGCGTCGTCTGATTGGTATGTTTTGTACAGTTGCTTGGCACAGGTTTTTGGGTATGCTGGAATTAACCTTAGTTCTCCTACCCTTGGTACGGCCATGCTTAACCTCGTTCCCGGGATTACATTTGTGATTGCTGTTATTCTCAGGTTATGTATCCCTCTTAATGTAGTTAATTGATGAATTCATTACCCTGTCAAGCCTTTTTATTAATAGAAAATTTCCATTCCATTCTTTCTCTTAGATGCTGATTGGGCCAGTTGCCGTTAATTTGTAATGAAAAATGAAATTTCACTGATTAATTTCAGAGGGATGGAAGTAGGTCTACAAATGCTGATATCGTGTTTTTAAACAACCTCACTCTAGATTATAGAACTGGCAGTCTGTTGGATGTTGTCAATAATAATGTGTTGGATTCTCACTACAGCTTCTCTGGAGTCTGGCTTCCCATTTATCTTTCTTATTCAGTCCACCAACCAGAACAAGTCGAACATAAGATTTTGTTGCCTTATCCAAAATAGTTATCAACAGAGAAAAATATAAGTAAAGAGAAATGGGAGAAAGGTAATTTGGGAAATGAATTGTTGCTGCAATATATTTCCATGAAGACAACTTCTGCTTAAGCATCTTTCTCGAGATCATGACTATTTAATGGCTTGAATTAGCTTATCTTGGTGGTTTCAGGATGGAAATAGTTGACTGGAGAAGCTTTAGTACCCTGTCTAAGTCTGTGGGTACCATAGTATTAATCTCTGGGGCATTCGTTATGACTTACTACAAAGGACCTCCAATGCTGATGATACCCTCTAATTTGACCACAGCTCATCAACTTCTTTCACAGCAGGCAAACTGGGTTATTGGAGGATTATTCCTTGCAGCCGATTGTGTGATGACTTCTACATGGGTCATAATCGAGGTGAAGTTATTAAAACCCTTTTGGAAAATCGAAATGATGTATATATGTAATAGGAAAAGCATCACTGTGTTATACTTTTTATGTTGCAGACCTTGGTCCTTGAAAGGTACCATGCAGAGCTCATTGTCGTTTTCTTTTACTGCTTCTTTGTAACCATTCAGTCCGCCATAATCAGTTTGGTAATGGAAAAGGATCCTACTGCTTGGAGCTTAAAACCCAACATAAGGCTGATTGCTATTCTGTACTCGGTATGTTGATAGAGAAACTTTGTATTTGTCTTGTAGATAAATTAACCCAGCATGACTCCAGCATAAGATCTTATAAGCTTAAAACAAATGTATTGGGTGTGAAATAAGTTACGTATTTGCTGAAGTTGGTAACATTTGTGACTCTTATTCAGCTGTTCATCTCTAACTACATCAACCTGTTATAATAATGCGCAACCAGTGCTCTAATAGTGGTATGCATTTATATAGGGGGTATTTGGTTCTGCCTTCCAAGTTGGGGTTGCTACATGGTGCCTGCGCAAGACAGGGCCAGTTTTTGTTTCCATGTTCAAGCCCTTAGGGATTGTCATTGCAACTGCAGTGGGGGTCATCTGTTTAGGTGATAAAATGTATCTTGGAAGGTAAAGTTGTTTAAACTATCCTTCATTCCTTTTTTGGCTAGAAATTATGGTAGAAAAACGAATCGATGTCTTGATTTAAAAATACTTTTGATAGAGGAGGTTGTTTAAGCCTGTTCCTGCATTGTCAATATATTTTGTTTCTTTAACTCTTCATGAATAACAAATGGACCTGAAATTTTAGTGTTGCATTGAATATTCTTTGTAGATTGGTTGGAGCCACTGTGATTATCCTGGGGTTTTATCTGGTCATGTGGGGAAAAGCAAAAGAAGAGAAGGTAGGAAAGCATGGTGAAGTAATAAGCTCCGGATCAAGCAGTGAAAGGGCCCCTCTCTTACAAAGTTCTTCTGAATAACATAGTAAGTATTGTAAATTAAGTAGGCGTTTGGTTTAAGGGTTTGGAAACGAAGGAATGAAATAATTGTAAAAAACAATGTTTGCTTTGGGGTTTTTAATTCCAGGGGAACGAATTTATCCCATTAAATTTGAGAATCTATTAAACCCACCAAGGGGGGTAGGTATCGATTTTTTATTCTAATATAAGTTTTTATCATGTTTATTTTCTTATTCTTTTATCCCCAGCTTTTGCCCTACCATCCTCTTTACTTCCTTATTGCCTCTCAATTCTTTACGATCTCCCATCCTACCTTATCGCGTCTCATCAATAAAGGAATTTTTTGTTCTACGTCTCTAGGTATATTTTCTGAAATCCCTCGTTTTAATTTGACGTTAAATGAATTGGATAGAACCTGGCTTTATCTCATTGTAAATGGGGCTTTTGCTCTTTTTTTTTTCCTTATATATTCTCGTTTTATGATTTAATCAAGAGAATAACCAATGTACTATATGGTTTGATGATGTGAAAGTGCGTATGGTTATAGATTGAACGAGAATCATAAAACCTATCTGCTCATTTTTTTCCCTTATAATTATTGTTTTGTGATTTAATTTGATTTTTCGTATATGGTCTTAACTCTTAAAAAAAAGAAAAAAACACATAACGAATCGTCTTCTACGTTGGTGTTTGATTATTTGTTTTATAAAGCTCTTAATGACTTTCAAGAACAACAAAACAGAAGCACTTTTTACAGTTTTTAACCTTCGTATAAAGACGCAAACCCTTCATCTTTATCCAACGTCTGTTTCTTCATAAAAATCATGTCTTTTTTTACAAACATACGGAGATAGCCCTAATAAACATATGAAGGACAAAATATTTTCATTTTTATTGAGGGTAAAAATGATATTATTTTATTTTTCATTCCCATTAATGCAACAAACTAAACAACATTATTGGTATTAATACAGAAACCCAAGTTACAAACCAAACATCATTTTTTTTTTAATTTTTCATGCCCATCTCCATCCCTTTCTACTATTATACCCATATCTATAGCCAGCCCCGTGCTCAAACCAAATACTTACTAAGTTTAAATGTCTCGTTTTCCATTCCGAAAAGATAATCTCTATTCCTTATGGTCAATTATTTTGTATATATTGTGTTATACTACATGTTTTAGTTATCTATCCACTGGGCCATTTTTAATATTTTATAGGCATTGGGTAAAGTAAAAAAAATGGACCTATAATTTGTTTAGGTCTTATTTTATAAGGCTCATCCTTATAAGGTCCTATTTTATTATAGGTCTACTCTTGATTTTATATAGAACAACAAAAAGGACCTATAATTTGTTTATTTTTATTCTGTATGAGGGCCCAAAAATAGGCAAAAATAGGAACTTTTTTTATAGGTCCTATTTTATTATTTATAAGGATGAGCCATAGGCAGGTGCCCACTCTGCCCTTGCCCAAGGCCGGCCCTGTCTACCCATCATCTTGAACATTTTGGATGGTAGGTTTTTGACCCATGAGAATAAAGACCCTTCAAAGCAATGAGAGTTGTTTACTCTGTGCTGTTAAGATGTTGTAGACGCATTCATGGGGCAGCAGTATGTCAGGCGCAAGAATTGTGCTAATGGCAACATGTAGGTGTGAAGGTCAAAGGAAGATTGAGCAGAGATTTTTGCCTTGATTAATTTCTTTATGTTTCTTGAATTTAGTCCTATGGATTGGCTGATTGAATTTTTGAATTATTCCGCAATTATAAATTGCTATCTTGCTTGTAACCTCTATTTAAAGAGGAAAATCATTATCAATAAAACAAGCAATATTATATCAACAAATCTTGGGAGGCAACTCTTGTTTGAGGTGATAACTCCCTTTGAGAGCTATAGTCAAATTCTTACAAGATAGGTAGATCCAGTAACAAGAACAAACACACAAGATAGGTCGCGAAGTCGCGATGGCGACGCGCAAGTCCGTAAAGTCGCGATCGCGACTTTCCCCTTCCTGCTTTTCTTCTTTTGACCTATTTTGATAAAAAGGGGCATAACTTTCACTAAAAATATCGGATTAAGGTCATTTAAAAACTGTTTTGAAGAAGACTTCTAGACTTATAACTTCTGTGAAGAGTCCAAAAAGATATTTTGCCTCCAAAAGGGTTAAAATTTCAAATCAATATAACTGTCCCGAATGTCCATGCTATGCAGCATAACAAACTTCTAATTATCATATCTTTTTACTCTAAAATCTAAAAATTTCATACTATATAGTGTTGGAAAGCTAGAAAGATAAACTACAACTTCTAAGAAGACAACTTTGTTGAATTCAGCATAGATCAATATAATATTTTCCCTAAAACTTTAACCCCTATGGAAAACTTGAAAGTGAAATGAACAATTTGGAAATGTCATCGACAAAACACAATCATACTTTATTAACATCAAAAGATAAGAGTTTTACAAAGTTATAATGGGCATTTCGAGCCACAATATATTAATATCTCAAAATCCTAAAATACAAAAATACATGAACAATAATTTACTCAAAATGTAACTAAAGTCTTGTTTTACAAAATTAGTTTAAATACAAAAGAATGCATAATCGGAGTGATGCCTTGACCCTTGGTTACTCGTTCTCACGTTCTTTACTTAAAGATGGGATGGAAATGGAGGGGTGAGTTTAAGCTTGTAGGTAACAAGTTTATAATGAATAACAAGCAAAACCATTTAAAATGTTCATTTGCCATCAAAATTCTTATTGATGCATAAAAAGCATAGTTCTCAAATTTTCAACCAAATTCACAATAATACAAATCATTTATGCATCAATCTTGTCAACATATCATGAACACATAAACATATCAGAATAGTTTGGGTAGGTTCAAAAACAGAACGTATTACTCATTTCCTATAAGGGTCTTGTGTAGCCTTGAACAAAATATACTATCGTAATCCCACAAAATGATTTTGGGTAGCCATGAACTTATAGGAGTCCATGAAGGAACTTCATGCCACTAGCGGGCAGGCGGGAGAAGTCTTTAGTCAAAGTACACTTGACATATTTAAGAGACCAAACCAAACCTACATAACATGCATTTCATAACTTGTAAACATGTTACCCAAATGACACATTTTGAAAACATGTTTTTCATGAACATAAATTATTTCATATGCATTTCTATCATCTTTTCACAATTCATCAACTAAATTCAAATACCAAGCATATTGCAATTTCTCAAATCATTCAAAAGCAACAAATGCTACAATTATAAAGCAATGAGAAATCATTTCATTCTCATGACTAAAAAGAAAACATAATGACTCATTATCCAATTATAAACATGAAACCCACCTTAATTTTCTTGTTTGAAAACTTGCTCAAGGATGCCTCTCCTCTTACTCCTCTTGCCTCCCTTTAACATTGACAACAACAAAAAAATCCCCATTCAATAGGAATTCAAGTTGGAAAATCCAAATAATCTTATGTATGATATTGATCATAGAATAATTAAACCCATGCATTTCCTAAACTCTTTGAACCAAATCCCTTCCAAAAATTCAAAAGATTAAACATAAACTTACCTTGAATCTTCACCAAACAATGAGTTTCTTAGCTCTAATGGAAGCTCTAACCTTCCTCTTTCTTTTTCCCTTTTTACACAACTTCAAGATCGCTCTCTAAAACTAAGAAAATTTAAACCTAGCTCAACTCTATTCTTTCTCTTAACCCACGGCACTCTCTCTCCCTTTCTTTCTTATTTTCGTATTTTCTCTCTCCTTTCACTCTTTACTCACGTTTTTTCTCTTCTCAAGTGCAAGACAACAATTCCTTCTTCCCATTTTTCCCTTCCTTTAATGCCTTAAGAACTTCCAATTGAAGTGATCTTCCAAAATTACCCCTCATGCAAGCTTACCACCTTAACACTTTATTTCAATTAACCTATGTCATAAAATCTTACTCACATTAACATGCTAATTAACTCCCAAAAAAAGTTAATCTATCAAGACTTCAAAATTAATTTAAATCATGCTTATTCATCAAGAAAAAAATTCGGGGCCAATAACTTTCTTTGGGACATGCAATTATATTCTGATTTTTCCAATGTCCCTTAAGCAAATAAGGTAACGCTAACTAGCATGTGTTTAGTGGGAGATCCCAACTTAAGTAGAGAGCTCGAATGAATGATGATTTGAATACTGGAAGGCAACAAATTGATATTTGGGATTTATCAGCTTGTGAATTGAAGGAAAATTCCTTCCTTACAATACGTTTTGGGTTGCTCGTGAATCATTATAAAAATTACAAGAGGAGGGAACTATTCATAGTTATGTGAAGACATTTACGGTCCGTATGGTTGCTGTCTTCAGTAGCTGGTGGCGAAACAGAACAGGACAGAACAGAACAGAAAGTGGAGTCAGTTAGCTGTTTGGTTAAGGCAGACAGAACAGTAAATGTCTGTCTCTGTCTCTATGACAATGTGTTTGGTTGCAGGGGACAGAACGACAAAAATTGTGCCAATGACAAAAATGCCCCTGAAGGTTAAGATGAATAAATACATGTTATTAATTGATAAGTTAATTGGAATAAGGTATGATTGTCAAAAATAACGCAAATAATTATGATAACAATTTCAATTGGTTGAGA
The DNA here is from genome assembly GCA_024752395.1 of Erythroxylum havanense. Lineage (NCBI taxonomy): Eukaryota > Viridiplantae > Streptophyta > Magnoliopsida > Malpighiales > Erythroxylaceae > Erythroxylum > Erythroxylum havanense. The sequence goes on from JANTNU010000003.1 coordinate 12,632,967, forward strand.
AGTAATAATAATAATAATATTAATAATAATAATAATATTATTATTAATAATTCATGTTGAAATTGTAAAGTAATCTCAAGACCATAAATAAGTTGAAAATGTATAAGTAGTAATAAATTGC
>JANTNU010000003.1:12647998-12659881 GCA_024752395.1 Erythroxylum havanense
GCCGTCCAGCTGTGTCGGCGCGCGTGTCCGAGCCGATGAAAATAATTTTTTTATTATGACACGTATGGACACGTGTCCGACACGTGTCCACCGCGTGTCCAACGCGTGTCTATGTCGGACACGTGTCGGACACACGGACACGGCACCATTTTGCCGTGTCCGTGCTTCATAGATTAGAATGGTGGGCAAATATCAACCAAACCAAGAAAAAACATATTGGAAAATAGTAAAGAGAATATTGAGGTATCTAAAGCGTACAATTGATTATGTATTGTGTTATCAAGGTGATGATCTATGTTATATTTAGATGAGAGAAAATCTACTTATGGATATGTTTTCTTACTAAATAGTGGTGCTATATCATGGAAAAGTAAGAAATAATCATGTGTTGCTTTATCCATAATGGAAGTTAAATTTATAGCATTTTTAGTAACAATATTAGAGGCCATGTAGCTTAGATGATTCTTAGTCAGTTTAGGAGTCATTGAAAGTGGGATTAATCTATTAACAATCAACTATGATTGTCAAATAATAATTGCTTATACTAAACACCCAAAATTTCATTGTCAAACCGAGCATATAGGTACTAAATACAATTATGTGAAAGATATAGTTGTACAAGGAGAAGTGAGCATGACGTAAATATGTACACGAGACATGGTGGCATGCCCAATGAAAAAACTAATTTCTCAAGATATATACATTGAGCATATGAAGTCAATAGGATTACGTAGATATTAATATGCAATTGATTAACATTTTTTATGTATGTTCATTTAATGTATCGTCATGTTTTGAGTTGGGATTGTTCATTAAGTAATAAACATTGCGTAGTACTTGATTCTAAAATATATTTACTTTGTATAACATTTTTTGTATGAATCAAAGAGTATGTTGAACAGTCAAAATATTGACCTTCTTACATGAACAATCAACTTTTGTATTTATGATGACCGGAGATGGGAAATGTTTTAAGTTTATTATCAATTTGATAATAAAGAGCTAAAGTAAGAAACTGAAACTGTGAATACTGACGTAGATAATACGTCAAAATGATGTTGATTTGGAATGATCATATAGTCATCATATTTGTCTTAAGTTACCAAATGGGAGTTCAGAAAGATAAATTTAAAAGTAGACAAGTGAACTCAGGTTAGACATTAAGTATATATTAACCAACATTTGAATGGTATTGTATTTATAAACGATATGTGCTTTGAATTAATAAGAGTTAATGCCATAGCACATGACTATTACCATGTGTGCATAAAAGACTATAAAAATGATTAATGTAAGTTATAAGATCCCAATTTACATTGTGTGGAACATTAGAGGTAAGTTAAACTCATAATATACCCTTAAAATTTTTGTCAAAATTCTTAATGATTAAATATAAGGTTTGCTACTGTAAGGCCCTGATATATACCCTATAAGCATTATAATAAGTTTAGGGCATATTAAGAAGTAAACGTAAAGAATTAAGTGTATCTAAGCATAGTAAGAGACATAATGGTAATTAATTTAAAAGACATGGCTAAATTAGTAAATTTTCATTTCGATAGGGACTTGCATAATTATATGTGAAATATGGACTAGAATGAAATCAATTGATGACTTTATATGCCAATGTGGGATATAAAGATTGAAGAAGGACCAAATATGCAATTTTGCCAAAAATCAACGTATGGTCCAATAAGATTGAAATATGTACCTAAGACTAGAAACTTCATGAAAATGGAAGTAGAAGAGAGGGGAGAGGGATGTGTATGTAAGGTTTTAAGTCCATAATTTTCTCTTCTTATCTCCTTTCCATTCTATCTCCTTAATCACATCGTTTTGCATAAGGAATCAAGTTAATCCTAGGTGAAAATCAAGGTAAAAGTTAGTGAATTTTCTTCTCATCTTCATCTTTTTTTGTTTTGTTCATGAAGAGTTTGTATTATAAGGTTGAAATTGGGATTGAGATACATATTTGTGGTGTTTCTAGTTGGTGAGTCATGCAAAGCAAAAGGGGAAGAGAAGGAAAAGTACCAGAAGAAGAGCTAATTGGCAAATTTCAAGGTTTGAGACTACAACTAGTTTTCTTTTTGTTTGTGCATATTTGAATGTGTAAAAAGATTCATTTGGACATGGAATGGTTGCTGGAATAGTGTACTGGTGTTACTTTGCATGGAATTTGTTAAATATGAGAAGAGAGTAATGTTTAGTGGAATTCTATCTAGGGTTCACTTGAATCAGTTCCATCGTTTTAGCCATAACTAGGCCTACATACCTCCAAATTGGGTGATCCTAATTGAAGATGAAACCTAAGACATATAACCAAAAATCTTTAGAAGAGTCCTGAATCTAATCATGGCTAAACAATATTGGAAAATGGAGATTGAAAATGGTAACCTGACGCTGCCTTTGTTTTGGAACAACTTGATATTTTTGACATATATCTCATGATTTAGAAGTCCAAATGGCTGATATTTGAAGCTATAGGAAAAAGAGACATAGGGGAATAAATTTCTGGAGACCTCAAAACCTAATTCGAAAGTTTGCTATGTGAAAATATCGGAACAAGTGGAGTATGAATTCTGGGCAAGGGATATGGCAAGAAGGAAATTACACTATGAGTTTGTTTTTGTTTCTGGATTTTATCGAATCATATCGAAACTTTTTAGGATGTTTATGAAACTTTGCAAATATTTAGAAATAAATGAGATATGAGTTACCATATCTGAAATGGGTGATTAAATGTTGAAATTTAAGATTGATCATAATGTATGCTAAAGGAAATTTACATGTATATAGATGATTTATATGCATATTTATTTCTTATATGTGTATAGTATCATTATATAAGTGTGATTTTGATACCCTTCAAACGGTGGTACGTTATGCCTTCCATGTATGAATGCAAATAGAGATTTTATGTATTCAAATAAATATCATGTGATTTGTCAATATATTAATTATGAAATTGACAAATGATTAAAGGAAATGTTACAGTGCCTGCTTCATTGTCCTGGTAATGGATAGATAGCATGCCTATAGGGTTATAGTGTAGCCGCTACAATTCGACACTACTAGTTTCTTCATTTCAAGACTATAGTGTCTCTATAGTTCGATGCCTTTGGGTATCTACAATTCGATACTTTCGGGTATTCACAGTTCAATACCTTTGAGTATCTATAGTTCGATGCCTTTGGATGTCCACATTTTAATATCATTGAATATCCACATCTCCTGTTATCCACACCCACAGGAATATGCAGATCTAACACAGAAAGGAAATTAAATAGTTATAAATAAGAGATACAACATAATAACATGAGCAATTTATATTGATGAGCTTTGGAAATCAATATTTGGTTTATAAATGTGAATTTACAACATATGGTTGAAGAATATTTGCATTATGTACTTTGCTTAATTGTGCCACCATTGTTTACTTGAGTTTATGAATTTCATGAATGTGTGTGTGCATGGTGAATGATTGCTGTGAGTGGTGTGTGCATGGTGAATGATTGCTGTGAGTGGTCATCCAAACTAAGTATTTCCTTACTAAACTTTCAAGCTTAGCATGGGTGTTAATCCCTGTAAGTCCAAGTAATATGAGTAAGGTGTAGAGATCATTTGTAGGGACCAAGGCCAACCATTAGAAGTAAAAGTACTTTTGGATGTGTCTTTTAATTAAAGAATGGTTGCATAAGTAATGAAGAAAATTGTAGTTTCCTAACAGTTTGTAATTAAGAATTTAAGTTGTGTGTAATATATTTTTTTGGATTACCATAGAAATGTAATGATGTAATACTACTTTTGAATGATAATGTTAAGGGATATGAAATTTAGTATTATGTATATATACAATATTGAATAGACAAATGAGTGATGACAATGCCTATAAATGAATAGAATTATATGCCATAAATGTACATATAGGAATTTAGGGGCTATGTGTGTACGTAATTGTAGGTTCTATATAGGGGTGTTACAGTTACTTTAGAATATTACCAGCAAATTATATTTGATACAACGTTATGGGACAATTATATGAAAGCAAATTTAATTTAATTCAAGAGAATTGAGAATAGAGGATGTAACATCCCGTGCATTATATATATAAGAGACTTCTTATTTTTTTCTCTATTGTCTCATTATTTCATTTTAACACCTCCCAAAAGTTACTATTCATAATTCTCTCTCTTTAACCATTCTTCACCGTTGGTAACTCAAACTGGTTAGTATTATTTACCAATCTCTTCCTCTCGACGAGCCCGTCACAACCATATCCATTTCAGCCACCATCATCGCTGAAATTGTCGGAAAAATTAAGGAGAAAAATTGAAAAAATGCCAATCGTCGACCTGTCGCTTCTGGTAGTTGTTGCTGGTCACCTCCACTACCATTTGAGTCATCTTGACGTCAGGAACAAAAGCTCCATTGTCTCGTCTCCAGCTGCCACCTGGATTGCCACCGATTGACATAAAAAGAGGTTAGGGTTTCAGTTCGTTTTTCTTCAATTTGTTTAAATTTGTTGAAAATCTGAGTATATTGCTTTGGAGAAAGTTGTTCTAATCATCAAAAGCTTTTATTTGGTATAAAATAAATTATAAGATTGAAGATTTTTCGGTGATTGGAGTTGTTTCGACGACCATTTTGGTCATTTTGTGAAACATTTCTAAAAATTTCTAAAAATTATACTGATCATTTTTCTCTAAAGAACCGTAGTGATATTTTCAATAGTTTGCGAATTAAAAATAACGGAACATTTAGGCGAGAATATGAGAAATTTCCAAATTTCATAAACGAACTACTTAGGTAATTTGGATGATACCTAAATCATTGTTCTAGTCCAATAAGTCCTAATTAGCACTGATTGAGATATTTTCTTTCTGAAAAATGGAGGTGTATACATATGGTTGAGATACTACTATATATTGGTTTATACATATGGTTGTAAATGAGTTCAAAGATGTTTTAAGTCAATTGGGTGTATATGTTAATGATTTAAAATGTTATATGCCATTACATGAATTTAGAATTTATCGGTATATGGAATCTTGGAGATTTCCGACATGTGAGCTTTTAAGTGGATGAAACCTAGTCCATTGGATGGATATGACCGTGGTGATTAAATTAAATGTGTTCTAATGTCTTAGAGGTGATTAGACATGATATATAGACTTATTGGACACTTAGAAAACTTAATTAAAAAAGTTGATGTATATAAGGGCTTATTTGCAAATTGTCAAAGTTAAAGGACTTAGGTCATCTCCAACCAAGACACCAAAACACCAAATTTGGTGTTTTGGTGCAAAAAATCTACTTTAACCAAGGCACCAAAAGTACACACTAAAATGGTGCAATGAACAGTAACACACCAAATTTGGTGTGTTACTATTCATTACACCAAAAGTTTAAAAGAACAACTTTATCCATTTACTTTTTAACATTTTTCTTTTATGTCCAAGTAATTAAATTAACATATTTATTACTTTACATAAAATACATCATTACAAAGATCTTATTGAAACATTTAAACGATACTAATATTGAATATAATATTAATTTTATTTTTAATATTTATTTATAACTCTTATTTATAAGTGTTATAAATTTATTAATAAAATATGTTAAGAACCAAAAGTAAATTATATAAATTTAAACCACATCATTGATTTTAAAAATTAAAACTCAATAAAAATATTTGAAATTACAACCAGACTTAAATAAATTACAACGGAAATCAGATTCGAGATTATAATCAAACTAAAATTACAACAATCAACTTAAAAGTAAAACTAAAGTATTTGAAAATATTAATTTAACATAAATAATTAATAATTTGGAAGTATATATTAATTTAATATAAAGTATATATTAATTAATTAAGAATAATGATTTTTATTTTTATTTTAAATAAATAAATAAAATTTATTGTATAAATATAAATTAATTTAGTTAAGAACTAAATTATTGTGGTATATTCTTTGAAAAAATTTTGGTGTAAAAATTTAGTGTAGAATGGTTGGAGTAATACCAAATTTAGTGTAAAAAGATTATAGGAATATTCCACTTTACACCAAATTTGGTGTAAAAATTTGGTGTAATGGTTGGAGATGGCCTTAAATGTAATTTTTCAACTCTTGAAAGACCAATTTATAATTTAATAAATTTAAGGGGATTAATTATAATTTTCAAAAGTTCGAGGACCAAAATGAAAATAAAAGTTTTGGTGATTCCCAAATTTTGGGTTTAATTGCAAATTTAGGAAAAGTTGGGGGTATAATGGTAATTTCACATAACTAAAGGCAAATTGGTAAATTCACCATGTTTGGTCAAAGAAAATTTAAATTCTAGTCCCTTCTACATGGTGTGGCCATGCAACCCCTTTATTTAGACATTAAAACACTTAGTTTTAATTAAAAGAAAGGAGAAGAGAGGAGAAGAAGGAGAGTTACGGCTATACATAAAAATTCCACCATCTTTTTTATTTTTCAAGTCAAACCAAGATGTTCTAAGCTAATTTGGGGTCAAGGAACTCAAATCTATCCTTAGATTTGAGAAATTCTCAAAGAATTTAAAGATATCATTAAAGGAAAGTATAAGTAAATTTTGTCTCATCTCTCTCTACACTATAATTTTGAGTTTGGTATTAAGATATGTTGTTCTTCATGCTAGAATATGCATGAAACATGGCTTAGAGGAATGAAATGTGACATGGAGAGGGTTATTTAAGTTAAAACTGAAATTATTCCCTTTAGGTGAAAGTTGGTAAATCTTTGAATATCTTTTGAAATTGATGGTCAAAATGAATTCTATGGTATTAATTATACATGTATGACGTGAATTGACGATGAAGAATGAACAAGATGTGTGTTGGTTAAGTTTAGGTCGAAATGGTGGGAGAAGAAGTGGATTAAGGTAATGAGTAGTGTAATTGATAAATGTAGCTTAAATGAAAGGAGTTGGTTTGAATGGATTGGTGGAATGGGTCATTAGTTAGAAGTGTTTACTATATAATAAGATAGGAGCATGAATGACTAAGATAAAGTCTTGAAAATGTGACTTGAAAATTATGCACATTAGGTGCTTGTTAAAATGCCTAAGTGAACTTGACTTAGGATTTAAGGTTTTGTAATGGTATGCATTGGAAAATGCTTTCATATTTACTTAGAGTGAACTTGAATTGTCGCTTAGATTGATGAGTAATGACCTAATGTGTTTGGATAAATATGGGCATAATTATGTTTTGAAATGAGTAAGTATTGGATTAAAGGTATTAAATGCCTTAGAAAATGCAAAAGAAAAACTATTGTGGATAGTAAGGAATTAACCATGTGAGTTTAAGTGTTAAATCCTATAGGTCAAAGGGAATGATATTGTGTTCTATATATTTGTGTGATGGTGTATAAATATAAAATTTATGTTAATTAGTAATTTCATTGTATGTCTTTTATGTATAAAGGCTCGAGAGCTAGGAATCAAGGAGCTCATATCGAGAATTTTTGAAGGAAAAGTAGTGCACACCTTCTTTTAAGGTGAGTTCGGGAAACCATATTTCTTAAATAGGATTAGAACATCCTAAGACAGGCATGCTAACTTGTATGTGAATTTTGAACGTAGGCAATGTATGGTAGAATTGAATTTCAAACGGATGCTAATATGCCTATGTATTTAATAAATGACATTGTTTGAACAACTATGCATTTGGATTACAAAAGATGGCTTTTACTTAGTGAGAAAATGTTTTGGAATTTACATATGCATAATGGAGTCAGATATGATGCATGTTTTTATTCTCTTTTCACTTAAAGCTATGATAAGGTTTCATTTTATCGGATTGACCGATAAATAAAGGCATGGTGCCTTACTTAATTTTATACTTAATATTTGTATATGATTTGTTTTGTGATTGGTGAGATAAGGATTGGCCAATCGTGTGATGAGCTTAACTGATTAAGCGACCCCCATACCCTTGACATTGGTATATTAAAGTCGAGTCGCCGTATCGACACCTTTTTACGAGACTTGCGGGTGATTCCATACCTAGGATTTGGACATCGACAAGGTCATCACCTAGGGTCATGACGCTTTTGTCGACTATTGTCTGGACTCACCACAAATGAAAGTCAAGCTAACATCGAGTATCGATGGGTGTGCACATTAGTTTAGCCAACTAGTGATGTCACACATGATTGTTTTGGCTTATCCCGATATTGGTTTTCCTATCGAGATTTGATTGATACATATGATATTTTCATATATTTATGTACTGAAAATAGAACCTATATTCATCGGATGGGTGATTAATAGGCTGGACCTATATGGTTCCTAACCAATATATGATGAGGCATAGGCTAGGCCTATGTGTTTTTTTAATGTCATGAATGTTCACCTTATAGGCTAATTATACCATCTTGATGTATATCAAGTTCTATTTGTGATATATGTTTTTTCTGCTCATTGAGTAACTAATGTACTCACCCCTCCACTTTCCAACCATGTAGGTTAATTTAGTGAGCTTGAAGCTTTGTGAGGATCGTGCAGCTTTTTAACATTTTCAAGATATTTCCGCACGTGTAGTCTATGTTTTGTACTTTGATTGCGTAGTGGCTCATCAACTGTGTTTATGTAGTTAACCTTTATGACTTTGTAAGTTAACTTTTGACTGTCTGGTGTTTTATAAATGATTTTATGTATGAACTTTCAATACTGTTATTGAGATTATCTTGAGTGGACTTTAAAGTCCTGAAGTTGTAGTTGGATGTCCATATAGAAGTGTGTTTGAAATCTTTTGCAGGTTTTGAGATTTTTAAAATACATTCGTTGTGCTGCCCAAATTTAAAAAAAAAAGAAAAAAAGAAAAGGAGATATTCAGTTAACCTTGTATAGTTGGATTAAGGATACTGCGAGTGTCCTTAGCCCAAGTATACGACGGTTGTGGTACCAAGTCATGACAGTAGTAATTTTGCAAACTTTCCAATTTTACCGTGTTCGTTTCTATCACAAACAAAAACAAAAACAATCAAAAATGAAATAACAAATAACACCATAAATTTGCTAATGTAGTTCAGCATACTTTGCCTATGTCTACAAGGCCATCTCCCATCTTAATATTTTCACTGAAGTACAATAGATTTACCTAAGGCTTTATTGAACAGACATCACTCAACCTTTGACACTATTTCTCAACCTCACTTCCCGTGAAAGAATTTCACACCTATTAGTATGACAACCTCGTACTAACGTCAACAGAGGATTTTCTCAATCAATCTTTTAACGAAAGAATAATAAATGAATAACTCAAGTGATTAGAATAATAAAGAACGAAAACTAAATACACTTGAGATAGGAAGGAAAGACTTCCCGATAAATTCAACTCCTTTTAAGATAAATCTTAAAGTTGTTCACTAAATAAATTGTCGTAATCAGTTGTTGGGATTTTGCGCCTTAAAAACACCACTAGAAATTTGACGTTGAAGAGTTAGAAATATGGATAGTTGATTCAAGCAATGTCAAAAGCAAAATCACAACTACACCAAAATCTCCATCGACAACCAAACCAACAAGCACACTCAAGGCAATAGACACTTCATCCCCCTTGATCACGAGATGCTCAAAGATTCTTCATAAGATGGAGTTCTTCTAATAACCAATCAGTTATGAATCCAAATAGACCATCTCAAGGAATGCTTTCAGGGAGGAAAGATGTTGAAGCATAAAATAAAATTCCCAAGCTGATTCACACAAAGATGAAATCAAAACACAGCTGCACTCCCATCCATCCAATCGATAACCATATAAAATATTAACGTCACCTAGGTCCTTCAACCAAAGGCTTACCACAAAACAAACAAGGTCACCACTGAAAGTCTCACTAACGTGCTGCCCTCACATAGACAATCTTGGGTTATACAAGAACCTCAATAGAAACCCAGCTCACACAAACGTTGTTGTACCACCACCAAAATCACTAAAGATTACCGTCAATTAACACAACAAAACCCCCACAACAGAGATCTAAAAACTATACAAATGTTTGGCCACACCTCTGAAAATTCCGGCAGTAAACCTTGACTCTCACACATGTAGTACACCACAATCATGATGTATACACACTCCAAATTAAGATAGAGTTATATCACACTTAAACCATTATCCCAAAAGTCCAAGTTGAACAAGAATTATTATTTAGTCACACCGTAAGCCAGTTGTTATTACCCAATTAAATTCAATTAACATGGATTTGAATTTTGAACTCATCAACATTATCTTAGATGTACAATTATCAAAAAAATGAAAAAATCAAACAATAAGATTTATACCATATATCTTAACACTTTTGTTTTACTAGGTATAGCAGGAGCGGGACCCTATTGGAAGGTTTGGACGGACGAGTTCAGTTACCAGGTAAGTTTATACCAACTTACTATTACCGTAGTTGTACCAGCAAATGAATATTGTTCAATGCTGATATAGATGACAACATGTAACAATGCATAACTACATTCATATGCATGTGTATATATGTATATATCGATCGATACTTATATATTTATATAGGGAATTTGTATATACAGTAATGTGTACTCACTTTAGTATAATCCTTTATATCGAATTAACTGAGTGGATATATTGGGTTGGATATTGCATACATGCATTGGTCATTGCATAACTGAATGTTTACTTGATAAACTGCATGCTTAATAATTTGATAATGTTCGATTGTGGGGAAGAAAAGATATGTAAGATGTGTCACTTGATGGGTATGCATTAAGACTAGAGGAGCATTGGTTATGATTAAGAGAGTTGCTTATTATGATATTGAGATATGTTATAGGCTGATCCTGGTTGATGCTTGATTCCCAATCAAATACTTATGTGTGATGCTTATGACTTTGGATGCTTTGAGTGAGGGCTAGTCTGTTGGTGATGCTTAGCTCCCCGTAGTCCCTTTGGATTAAGAGAGTCTTACGACTACATGAGTGTATGAGCATAACTGGGTCGTTGGGGATGTATAACTCCCTGCATCCATTCGAGGTTTAAAGTTGTGAGGGCTTATCCTTAGAGATCAAGGTCTTACAAATATTCTCCCCCACAATTTATTTGTGTTGTTGATGAGATTGGATGTATTTTGATATTCTTGCATGAATGTGCGCATAACATTGAGTATCGTAGAACGATGTGAGCTTACTCAGCGAGATATCATGTTAGCTATCACCGCTTCAAAGCAATGACTCCTGTGATGTGTCCGCTGCAATTTATCTACATTTGTGTATGTTCTTTCTTTATTTTCATTATCTTGTATTGTAGCGTCTGTAGTGACATGATTTTATGAGTTGACTATTGTTATTGTATTGTATGAACTTGCTGCATTCTTGGGTTTTAAATTTATTTTGTCGCTAGTAGTAAGCTTACGTGTGATTTGGGGTTTCAAACCTCAGTCCCACGTGCCAATCACCCGTTGGTTTCGGGTCATGACAGAGGAAGTTCATATTTTGATTGTTAACTTGCCTAGGAAAATTTTGCATTCAAAAGTGGTTACCGACTTTTAGTAAGAGAATTAAATACAGTTGTGACATAATGAAATAAATGAGGTCAAAGCAGATTGAAATGTGAGATAAGACTTAAGGTATAGTATACAAAATTTACTTAAAGATCGATTCATTAATCATAATGTTATTTATTCCTAATATATATTTGACTGTGACCTCTTGTTAAAATTTTGTTAACTAACTCATGCGGTATCCTCGGGTAGTTGGCGTCCGATTCGCTTGAGTAGGCACGGGCCCCTTCTGTCCCACTTATTCTTTGCCGACGATCTCATCCTCTTTGCGGAGGCTTCTCTTGATCAAGTTCACGTGGTTCGGGGTGTCTTGGATTCGTTCTGCA
>JANTNU010000003.1:12676147-12701293 GCA_024752395.1 Erythroxylum havanense
AGTTGGATGAAAGGTTTTTAATAGAATAGAATGAAATAAAATGGTTTATAATGGAATGAAATGTAAATAAATGTAATATTAGAAAATTGTTATTTGGGAGGGATGGAAGGGTTTATAATGTAATATACCAAAATGTTGTTTGGAAGAAGGGTTTATAATGTAATATAGTGAAAATTTGTTTATCATTTCACATTCCATCCTAAACTCCCCAAATCGAAGGTTTCTCATTTTTATTGTTTACGATAAAATGAGATGTAACATGAAACCCTCCTTTTCCATCCCATTCCATTCCATTCCCTCCTCCCAAATATTCCATTAATAAACCCCCAGCCAAACATAGCCTAAGACTTTCACCTATATTATGACAATGTACAACAAGTTATATAACTGAGAACAAAATGATGATCATCAATATGTACAAAAATATACTGTCATAATACATGAAATCCATAAAAATGTATCAAGAGCAAATATAGTGATCTTTAACAAATAGTTTCTAAGGAATTTAATAAACTCATACTATATACATATTGCTCAAAAATAATTGGGCAAGGCCCTTTAGTTAGAGGATCAACAAGCATGCACTCAGTCTTTAAATGCCCTACCTCAATGTCACATTTTTGTGTTACTTTTGTTATGGTAAAATATTTTGACCTCCAAATGCTCAGACCCTATGATGTTCTTATTATTGTTACTGAGCAATACAAAAAAAGGATTATCATAATATAACCTAGTGGGTCTAATCACTGAATTAACCACAGAAAACTCTAAAATCAAGTTCCTGATCCAACCACTTATGAAGTAGCCCTATAGCATGCCACAAACTCTACATGCATAATTGAGGAATTTAATAATATCTGTTTGACATTATTCTACGACACTGCACCATTTACTAATATAAAATTGTACCCTAATGTGGACTTCATATCATCTGGGAACATAGTAAGATAAATCTGTATAACCTATAAGGTTTAGATATCTCCACACTCGTTTAATTGCGTTCCAGTGGTCTACTCCTAGGTTAGCCGAATACCTACCCAAAAGTCTAATAACAAATGAAATGTCCAGTCTAGTTCTCACCTAGGTATACATCAGGCTACTGATTATACTAGAATAAAGGGCATTCTTCATAGCCTCTCTCTTTATATCATTCTTTGCACATTATGCCAAAGATAATCTAACTATGACAAATAGGTCCTACAATAGGTTTACAATCAATAATATTAAACCTTTGCAACACTCGTTTAATGTATGCTTTTTTTGAGAGAACTAACAAGGATTGAGATTTGTCTCAATGAATTTGAATACCTAAGACAAAGGATGCCTCACCAAGGTCCTTCATGTTAAAATGTTTGGCCAAAAGCCACTTAGCCTTATGCAGTATGGTCAAGTGATTTGATGCGAGAAAGATATCATCTACATATAAAAGTAAAAAAGATAACCTTGCTCCTTGTAACCTTATAATACAAACATCTTTCAACTTTATTTTCCATAAATCCAAATAAGGTAACAACATTATCAAACTTTAGATACCATTGTCTGGAGGCCTGTTTTATACCATATATAGATTTCCTCAAGCTACACACCATTTTACAATAGACCTCTTCACAAAGATCTCCATTCAGGAAAGTAGTTTTGACATCTATTTGAGGTAACTCCATATCATAATGAGCCACTATTGTCATAATCACTCTAAATGCAACCTCAAAGGATACAAGAGAAAAGGTAACATTAAAGTTAATCCCTTCTTCTTGAGTGAACTAGCAACCAAATGGGCTTTGAACCTCTCTAATTTACCTTAAGAGTCCTTTTTGGTCTTATAAATCAATTTACAGTTAACATGTTTACAATTATGAGTTAAATCCATAAGGTCCCATATCTTATTAAGCTTCATGGATTGCATCTCACCCTCATTGCATCCAATTACAAATCTTATTAAGGTCCAGAAACAACTTATGTAAAAGTAACTGGAACTACCATATGTCCAATATGGTCTTATTCACTTAAAGAGACTATATAATTAGGTTAGATACTAGGTCTTCTCACTCTAATGGATCTTCTTAATTGAATCAATTCAATATATACCTTAAGATTGTAATGGATCCAGTCAAGGGAGGCTTGGGCCTGAGCTTGAGCTGAACATGGGAAGCCTGGGCCATAGCCCTACCTGAGGATCCATCAACTTAAACCTGGCTCCCTAACTTTGGGCCAGGCAAGGCTCGGGCCTAATTGCCAAACCTAAACCTTAGTTTGTACATGTATGGATTCCTGTCACTATACTAGTATGGTATTGAGACCTGGATCCACTAGTTCTAACTATATGAGTGATGGATATGAAATAACAATAGTATCCATCCTTCTATCATCTAATGGATGAGAATGATCATCCTTATCAAGATTAGATGGACCACCGTCATCATAAACATTATGCTCCAGAAACTTAGTTATTTGTGATTTAACTATTCTGGATCCTCCATATGGACAATAAAATATGTATCTTTTAGACTAGTTAAGTGACAACGGGTCGTAACACTAGTCAAAATAAAATAACTAGACCTGATACTATAAAAGTGGTGAGTCTAGGTCGATCCCACAGAGAGTGTATGTAAAGTTGTTGAAATGAAATTAATTGGTGTTTATGAAAAAGAGGGGTTTGGATTTTGGAAATAAGATAATAAAATGAAACTAGAGTAATAAAAACAAATTAAAGAAAACATGCAAAAAAATGATAAAAGTGGGGAATTTGTTAGGCACCTAGTTCTTTGGTTCAATCTCGGCCTACACCCTAATTAAACATATTTCATTAATTTGTTGTTCTCAAACCTCTTCTAGAAACTATTATTTTTGGGTTAATAATTAATCTGAGTTTTTCCTTAGGTAGTGGTTAATCAAGATACGATCATTAATTAAACCTAACCAACGAATAACCTAGGATAAGATCTCTAGATTTAATTAGGCAGTAGCATTACAAATTAGGAAAAGTAATTAATCAAGATAACAACCACATATAATGTGTCATTTAACCTAGGTCATGTTATCCCTGATGATTATGAATCATTAGTCGCCACATATGAATTTTAACATAATAATTACGGATTACATGGAAATTCTAACAATAAGTTTGCAAATAAACGATTCAATGGATGCATTAAAATCATCTTCTCACAATATCAAATAGGTTCGTATACAAATAACTGAACAATAATGAAAATCTGATTATCCATACACAACCCAAATCCATATGCCTAGGATAACACAATCAATTTAATAAGAGAGAAAGAAACAACATAAATATGAAATACACTTAACCCAAATCGTTGGCATTGATGTCACCTCTGAATCAGCGTCAGGAATGTACCCTTCTATGGGTCTCTCCAAATAAGATGCTTAAGTTCCATTTAAATATCCCTAGCTGAAACCCCTTTTTGTGTTGTGCCTCTTCTTTATTCTTTACTACTCTCGGTATTGTGTTATTAATGTGACAATTTAACATATTGGTTGAAGCTACTATTCATTTCTCATTTAAAACACTTCGTTGCTTCCACTAAAAATGTCTGCATTTCACAAACATTGTCTGTGTTCACGCACAACATCTGTATGAAACGTAGACGTGAGATGTCCCCCATTTGCTATGGCATTTCTCCTAGTTGCTCCTTACTTTTACACTGGATTTTGCTCCTTCATCTGTTGTCGTTTTGCTTCATTCTTCTAACAACCTCTTGCCTTCATTTAATTCCTAGCTGTTAATTCACGTAATTGCGTGAATAATTCATACAACTCACATTCTTTGCATTTTTTCTTGTCTTTTAATTTTCTTATTCTTGCTTTATGAAGACAGGTGAAAATTAATCTTCTAAAAAATGGCCCAAATATTGGATTTCGACTCACTTTAACTTATTTGCTTTCGAATTGTGCCTAAAATCACATATGAGTCAAAGAGAGTACCTTAAGCAATTTTATGTCATTAATCGTTAAGTTTTACAAAATAATAAAACAATCAATTAAGCACATGCCAATTTCCCCTACACTTAGCTTTTGGTCGTCTTTGGGAAAAACATCAAAATTAAGCTCATATACCCAAAAACAACATTTACTCATTTCCCATATTTACCAAGAATCTATAATCATAACAAAGATGAATGACTTTCAAAAATCATAGCAAGAAGTTAACATTCCAAGCTTTTAATCACAATCAATCAACATTCATCATGTTCAAAAACTGATATCATCATTCCATATGAGAGATGTTAATCCAAACATAGTACAACTAGATGGAGTCTAAGCCAATTTTTTCAATCAAATAGATGAAGACTTTAATCAGGATGAATTAAATGACAATGATGATACTTTGGCTAAATATATTAGTGATGAAGAATCCAATCATAATGTAATTAATGATGATGATTTTCAAAATCTTGATCATGATGATTGAATGTAAACAAATTATTTATATTGTTTGAAATATTATGTTCATATTTGAGTTATGTTGTTGATGTTTTACTTATGGTTATGCAGAATATTGGTGTTTGATTTTTGTTTATGCAAAATATTGGTGTTTGATTTATGTTTATGTAGAATATTTAGTTTTGACTTGTGTTTGACTTATATTCATGTGGAATGTTGATGTTTGAGTAAAGATTATATGTTATGCTGATATTTCATTTATAGATATTCAATATAATGGGACCTAATAGAAACAAAGGAAAAAGTGTGGCAACAATAAAAAATGTTCCTCCCTCACAATAACCAAATCAATCGGACCTTATCAATGAAGGTAGTCAACATCAACCTATATCTACTTCAATTAATGTTGCAATATCTTTAAGTCTGTTATTGTTAACCGCCTATATTTACAGTTATCTCCAAATATATATTTAAATTTTTAATGTAATTTTTCTTATCATTATTCATTTATTGTTAGGTTCCAATACCAACAGAAAAAGGTAGAGGTATCACTAAAAGATCTGAGCTGCAATGCATAAATGTTGCAATGAACAAGTTGTTTGTGCATATTGACCCTATACAACATCGTCCTGTTGATAAGATCCTGATATGTGTTTAATTGTTGATATATTTAATTATTTACATTTAGCGATTATTGACATGAAATTGTTTAAGATATTCATTTTAATTCATATATAATTTTAAGTACAATTTAGAAGCAAATAAATTAAAATGAGTCAAAGGTACCACATTTATGTTTTTTTTGAAGATCAATTTTTACTTGTCTTCATAAAGCAAGAAGAAGAAAATTAAAAAACAAGAAAGATGGAACACAAAGAAGAAGAAAAATTTAAAAACAAGCAGCTAGAAAATTAGCCCAAAACGACAATAAAAAATGAAGAAAACGCAGAAGTAAGGAGCAGGCAAAATGGTAGCTACTAGTTGCGTTGTGTGTTAAATGCACAATGCGTTGCAGACAGCAGCTGCATTTAATGCAGATAGTTGTGTTAAACGCAGTGTGGAGCGCTAAAAAGGCAACTCGTAGGGGAAGAACTAAAGAAAAAAAGGTTTTAATTGATGTGTGACCCTTATTTGTCCCATCAAGAACGCTATAGAGGACGACATAGCAAGAGGAGAAGCGTGCGACTTCGTTGCTAGTGAAGGGCTGCATTTATGGCTTGGCTAGAGAGCAAGTTTGGCTGGAAAGCAGGCTTGCGACTTGACTAGAGCAGAATGAGGGTCTGCATCTAACGCAATTTTCTACGTTAAACGCATATGAGGAACACACAGACGAAGGGAAGGCTTTAAGGGACTCCCACTTAAATTGTCCCATTAGCTATAGTAGATAGTGAAGGGAGGAAGTAAAGGGAGTTTTGGCTAAGGATTAAAATGGAGCTAAAACATTTTTCCGAGAAAGACTCATGAAGGGCTAGACATCCCGACGTCAGTTCAGAGGCGACATCGACGCCGACAACCTAGATTAAGTTTTTTTTATTATTTCATTGTTTCTTTCTCTCATTAGGAATTTATTGTGTTATCCTATGTTAATTGATTTGGGTTTTGTGTGTGGATAATCGAATTTTTGTTATTGTTCGATTATTTGTGTATAAACCCATTGGGTATTACGAGATGATGATTTTAATGTGTTCATTGAATCATTAATTGTAAACCAATTGCTAGAATTTTGATATAATTCGTAATTATTATGTTGAAATTCATGCGTAGCGACTAATGATTCGTAATCATTAGGAATAACATGATCTAGGTTAAATGACGCATCGTATATAGTTGTTGCCTTGATTAATCAGTTTTTCTAATTCGTAATGGTACTGCTTAATTAAATCTAGAGATCACATCCTAGGTTGATCGGTGATTAGATTTATCGTATCTTGATTAATTAAAACTTAAGGGAAAACTCGGGTTAATTATTTACTCATGATTAATAGTTACAAAGAGAGGTTAAAGAACAATAAATCAATGAAATATGCTTAATTAGGGTGTAGGCCAAGATTGAACCAAAGAACTCCCACTTTTATCATTTTTTGAATGTTTTCTTTAATTTGTGTTTTTATTAGTTAGTTTAATTTTATTTTCTTATTCCAAAAATCCAAACCCACACCCCCCCTGGTTGAACCTAAACACCAGTTAATTTCATTTCATAAACTTTACATACACTTTCTGTAGGATCAACCTAGACTCACCACTGCTATAGTAGTAGTTTCCACACTTAACTTTTATCCGTCCTCGGGTAAAACATCCAAATTAAGCATAAAGACCTAAAACATTTACTCAATTCCTATATTTTCTAAGAATATATAATCACAAGCAAAGATGAATGACTTTCAAAAATCATAGCAAGAAATCAACATTCCAAGCTTTTACTCATGATTAATCAACATTCAATATTTTCAAAAATTGAGCAATCTAATGGTAGACTCAAAAAATGTGCTTAACTAAAATATATCCACGAGTACACTCAACACCATTAATGATCATGATAATCCATAACTTTGCATATCATTTCATTTCTCAACCACTAATGTTCACATGCAAAATCATGAATCAAAGGACTTTTCAAGGTTGTAATGTGGGCAAAGGTAATGTGAGATATATTTAGGTTAAATAGCATGAAAGTTATCAAAGCTAGTGAAACAAAAGTAACACTCAATCAAAAACTGAATACCGTCAACTATGACGAATGCAACATTTATATTTCATAATCCCGTTAAGCTCTTGTACACCAATCACATGAAGCATATATCAATCCAAATGACCCACTCATACAATTTATGTCAATGAAATCACAAGAGTAAACCTTCCAAGCCAACCTCTACCTTATATTGAACATCCTCAAATAACACATCTATTACAACTCTAGGAAGATGCATAAACCATAAACGACTTTTTAACATATATGCAATTCCTTCTTAATAAATTTATTTTAAACAATTTTTATTCTTTTTCTTCTTTCTTTTTTTTCATTTTCTTTTCTTTTCTTTTTTATTTTCTTTTTTTTCTTTCTTTTCCTTATAAAAATTAAAATAAACTACATCAATATGGGAATTTTGATGATAAGACATAAAATAATATCCCAACATTATAACCAATTCTCATATATGTACACCCCACACTTAGAATTTTGTACATCCACGAACTCAACAATCACAAATGTTCCACTAGCTTTATGACTTGGGTAGGACATTTGGTTAAGTTTAAAAGCATAAAATGTGGTTTATACAAAAAGAAAGGCTAAAGTTCAAAGGGTTTTATCAAGGAGAAAATCATATCAATAGGATAGGTTATTTGGATAATATAGTTTATGAAAAACAAATAATGCCTAATCATATCAATGTTAATTCATGTGATAAAAAATGTGGTCTCGAATATAAATTCAATGCAAAATCAAGGTGTACATGTCATGAAGGTCACACATTATCATAAGGCAAAGAGATTGATATGGATGTGTCAGTCAAATAAGGCTCAAAATCTCATCGACTTTGTCTACCATTAGTCACTACTCTTTTAAAGATAATGCATATCGACCAATCACAAGAGCAAAAGTACATGCTAAAGTTACTATGAAATTCTTTAATCAACTCACACTCTAATCATGATTATATAATCCTAGAAGTAATAGAAAACTAGAAAATGTTTGTTTCATTTGTTTTATTCTTTCTCATTTTGATTGAAAACTTAAAAACGAGTAAAACAAACAAATTCAAAAACACACATGCATATAAAAAGTAAAGCGGAAATGTAAAGGAAAAGAAATTTATTTCCCTTGAGTTCCTCCCAAGAAGTGCCTTTGTTTAGGATCACTGGCTCGACTCCTACTTCTCCTCACGTGACGAAATTGTGATCTTCAGGTATTACAATTAGTGTCATTTCCACGCGAGGTGGTTCGGGATAGGGCCTTAGTTGATCATCATCCTCATTTAGCATCTTCCCTATCCTCAATTTCTCAATCTTGACTAAGTCCATACAATCTGAAAATATTTCGAATGTCTCTTCACCTTTTTCTTCATCATTCAATTCCTCCAATCTGTTATGTAAAGGTAAAGAGTTAGTTTCAAAAATAATCATAGACTCAGTACTTGCCTCCGAGCTATAAGATGAGTCCTTTTCAACTTCGAGCTCCTTCTCAACTTCTTCTACACAAGCAATTCGTTGAGGGTTAACCTTAAAATTCTTAAGTTCCTCATCACTTTGCAACGATTCCGCAGAAACGTCCATTAGCTACACCTCGGGTTGATTCGACTATTCCTCCTTGCTTTGCAATTTTAGGTGATTAGGCCTTATTGCCATTTGACCCATTAGGTATTCCATCCTCTGTTGCCTTACTTTTGTCTCTTGTCGAAAGTCTTGTAACTGCTACTACGTATCCTGTTGAAATTGCAAAGTGTTAGCAACTAGATTCTTATCAAGTTCTTCTAAAGATGCACTTGAATCGTGTTAGCCCTCTGAATCTTGGGCATTAGACCATGTCTTTTTTGGAAATTGCCCTCCATCCTTCTGAAATTGTAAAGTATTCGCCTGCAATTGCAAAATCAACTTTTCCAGAGATTGACCGGAGTCGTGATAGAAAGCTTTTGGTATGTACAAGAATTGTAGTGCATCCTACGGATTATCATGGAAGTAATTATGGTGATTATCCTATCCATAATAAAAGTTAAGTTGATCAGTCCAAACATAATTATAGGATTGAGAATATGAGTTATAAAAGAAATTCCTTACGTCCATATCGAAAATTTTCTTTCAAACCCAAAATAAAAAAGGAAAAGATCACAAAATAACAGAAAAGAAATTAATCACAAAAAATATACAAAACACTAATTAAATCACAAATAAAAACTAAAACACCGCACTCCCTGGTAACGGCACCAAAATTTGACCATGCATCGTTACGCTAGTCAAAATAAAATAACTAGACTACTACTATAATAATGGCGAGTCTAGGTCGATCCCATAGAGAGTGTATATAAAATTTATGAAATGAAATTAACCGGTGTTTAGATTTAATGGAGGTTTTGGATTTTTGAAAGAAGAAAATAAAATGAAACTAACTAATAAAAACAAATTAAAGAAAACATGCAAAAAATGATAAAAGTGGAGAATTCGATAAGAACCTGATTCTTTGATTCAATCTCAGCCTACATCATGACCAAGCATATTTTATTAATTTGTTGTTCTTTAACCTCTCCTAGCAACTATTAATCATGGGTTAATAATTAACTCAAGTTTTTACTTAGGTTTTGTTTAATCAAGATAGGATCGTTTATTAAACATAACCACCGAACAATCTAGGATACGATCTCTAGATTTAATTAGACAGTAGCATTACGAATTAGGAAAATCGATTAAGAAGCTTGGGCAGTGAGGAGAAACCAAGAGGCTTTTGGCTAGGGATTGGAATAAGGGTTGAAGTATTTTTCCAAGAAAGATCCATGAAGGGTTAGGCATCTCGACATCGGTTCGGAGGTGAAATCGACGCTGATGACCCAGGTTAAGTATTTTTTAATTATTTTGTTGTTTCTTTCTCTCATTAGGAATTCATTGGGTTATCATATGTTAATTGATTTCGATTTTGTGTATAGATAATCAGATTTTTGTTATAATTTGATTATTTATATATGAACCTATTGGGCATTGTAAGATGATGATTTTAATGCGTTCATTGAATCGTTAATTGCAAAAACATTGATAGAATTTCGATATAATTCGTAATTTTTATGTTGAAATTCATATGTAGCGACTAATGAATCGTAATTATTAGGGATAACATAAACTAGGTTAAATGATACATCGTATGTGATTGTTGCCTTGATTAATTAGTTTTCCTAATTCGTAATACTATTGCCTAATTAAATCTAGAGATTGTATCCTAGGTTATTCGATAGTTAGGTTTAATTAACGATCGTATCTTGATTAAATAAAATCTAAAGGAAAACTCAAGTTAATTATTAACCCACGATTAATAGTTGCTAAGAGAGGTTAAAGAACAATAAATTAATAAAATATTCTTAGTTAGGGTGTAGACTGAGATTGAACTAAAGAACTGGGTCCATACTGAATTTTCTATTTTTATCATTTTTCATGTTTTCTTTAATTTATTTTTATTAGTTAGTTCCATTTTATTTTCTTCTTTCAAAAATCCAAAACCCCTCGTTAAGTCTAAATATCGATTAATTTCATTTTATAAACTTTATACACACTCTTTGTGGGATCAACCTAGACTCGTCACTACTATAGTGGTAGTCTAGTTATTTTATTTTGATTAGTGTAACGACGCGTGATGAGATCCAATCAGTAAAATTGTCCAATAAGATGGAGTCATTGTCAGGAATGAATTGCCATGCCTTCAACATGCCAGGCATTTGAAGGAAGACAACTTAATATAGAATGCTTTGGATAAGGTTTCGATAATTTTTTTAATTCATTTTATTATATGCATTATGGTTTTACTTATTTAAAGAGTAAGTTAACTTATATGTGTTGTTCACAGATGAAGCTCAATATTTCTGATATTAAGAAGCTTAAAGTTTCAAGCTGTGTCAGTTTACTGTTGAAACAAAGGGCAAAGGATAATCGTTATCGACTTCATAAATACTATAAGTCTTTTCCTTCGGATGAGGATCCAAGGAGACATGTTCTAAAACGAATGACTCTAAAAAATTATAGTGAAATGTGTGATTATTGGGCTTTTGAGAATGTTAAGGTTTATCTTCTTTCTCTTCATATTTGCTTCCATTAGTTTTGTTTTGCATTGAATGACTATTCATTCTCTTTATTTAGGAAAAGTATGAGAAAGTTAAGGTTAACAGAGAAAAAAATGAAAAATCCTCACAACATCGCTCCAAATAATTTGTTGTCGTACGATAAGAATTTGCAAGTGTAATGTTTAGAAGTTATTATTCTATTAGTTAATACAATATATATTATGTTCCTTTTTTTAAATTCATATAACAAAGTCAGACTCAACTCTATGGACAAGAGTGTGATAAGATCACATTCTATAAGCTGACACACTAAAAGGAAGGTGAAGGTTGGACGGCTGAAGAATTGCAAAATAATTATATAAGTATAAAAATTTTGATTCTAGATTTTATTTATTTATGTAATACTAAGTCGTAATATTTAAATTACATCTTGATTTTGTGTTTTAAATTGTAGGACAAGATGTAAGAATTGTTGCAGAGATCATTGTCTAACGAGAATGAGCCCGATGTAGATGACATTTACGACAATATCCTTGGTACAAGATCATGGTATATCAAATGTCTTGGGCATAACTCTAAGTCAATTGGTTCATCATCGTCATGACCATGATATGAAACGATGCTTCAAGAGAAGAACCAGTCGCTTAAGACTAAGTTACAATGTAATGAAGAAAAGTTAGATCGTACTCAAGAAAAATTACAACGTAATGAGCAAAAACTAGATCTTGCTAAAAGAGAGTTGACCAAACTAAAAAAATAGTCAAACAAATACTTCGGTCACAATATATAAGTAGTAGTGACGATGAGAAGTCTTAATTTGTCGATAAATCTTTTCTTAAGTTTTGTAATTTACATTTAATTATAAAATGTATTTCATTTTTAATTATGAAATATTTTTATTTAAACAATATCTCACCAACAATAATTACAAAATGTGACTAAATTATAATTCAAACCATGTAAAAAACAATAAAACGAACTAAAAATATTGTTTATAATTATAATTAAATATTAAATTGGTAATAGAGAAGCTAAATTAAAAATAAATATTCGATACTAAAAGTTTTTAACTACAAATATAAAATTGTCAGCAAATCTTTTTACCTACACTTTCCAAAACGTCTCTAATAACATTTAGCTATGCTTTAATTTTTGTAGCTAAGCATATTTTGCTACGAAAATAAATCATCAGTAAACATTATTATCTACGCCTACGTTAACAAAGCTAATTAACAAAATTAAATGTGGCAATAAGTGATCTCCTCTCGTCACCTATTCTTATTAGAGACGAAGCAATTGTAGCAAAATCTTTTCGGCGACAATTCCTTTAAAACGTTGCAGATAATTTTTTGATACCGAACTTTTGCGACTATTTGTTTGACAATTTTGTTTTGTCACTAAATACTTTTTGCGACAATTTTGTTTCTTTCAACAACGTTATATTTCATCGCCAATACCCTTCTCTGTTGTAGTGATCAACATTTTCCCGTCCATTAGTGATACAATCACATAAGCAAAGTGAAGCTGGGCGATGTTAGATTTATGTGAACGTTTTAATTTCCTGTCACAATGTGCTTCTGCTTCAAGACATGGTGCTGCAGCTAATGAAATTGTTGTTGGCATCTAATTCTTTGGTCATGCTCAGTAGCTGACCTGGATTGATACAAGTGAGAGGGAAATATGAAAAATACTCACTGAAAGGAAAAATGATAAAAATGAAAGCTCCATCTCAACGGTCATCTTTTCCATTTCATAAAGGCATCAATTGGAAAATGCAGGGAGGGAGTATAGTATTGGCATGTCAGCTTGTATTTCCTTATCAAGCAACACTAAACTCACCTCTCTAAAGGTAAGCAAGCACTACCTACTTTTTCCTTTCTTTGCTTTTCCTTTTCCTTCAAGCACGTTTCTCTCTACATGATCCAGGTTGTTGGAAGATGTTTCAGTTGAGTATTGTACTAATCTACCTTCACTTGCTCACTACGTACTCCATCAGATGATTCCCTATTATTTACACTTACCACTATTTTTGCTCATCTTTAGCGTACCTTTTTGTTTTCCCGAGTAGGAATACCAAGTTGAGTTTGTCGTTAGCTTCCCTTTAATATTTTCCAGGTGATCAGTGACATCAGGGTATCGATCTCTTTCTTCAATGTTCTGATCGAACTTTGCTATCCACCGATTATCTGTTTCGAATAGTACAGCATATATAAAACTTCAAAGGTAGGTGACAGTAAAACTAGGAAAAGACATTATGCCTTTCGGCTTAGTCTCTGCATGGAACAAGCGCCGGAGAAGCAAGTCCCAAGATCAGGCAGACCCTTGTATGTTCTCATACTCCCCCTTTTCATCTTCATTGACTGCCTGAATTTTCTCGTAACTATGTCCTCTGAATCTGTTTCCCAGGGGTCTATAAACCTGTTGAATTTTGGCAACTAGAAGAAGATCAAACTCCCCAACCTACAAAAAGACTTCATGGATCATCAGTTTACACACTCAAGGAAATGGAAGCGGCAACCTGCTCTTTTAGCGATGATAATCTACTTGGAAAAGGGGGATTTGGTCGGGTTTACCGAGGCACACTACGATCAGGAGAGGTAAAGCTCAAACGGAATTTTTTTCAACAACCTAACAAAATTGTAATTCAAACGAGACTTGTTTCTTAAGCCAAACAATTACTTGAGTCTAAAATCCTGCTATCTTCGTGGAATTCTATTTACATTAAAGACACTCAACCCAAATTTACGACATGAGGGGTATAAGAGTAGATAATTTCTAAGAATGAGATATTAACTTGGTTGTTCCGCAATCTGAAAGGTTGTAGCGATCAAGAAGATGGAGTTGCCACCATTTAAAGAAGCTGAAGGGGAGAGAGAATTTCGCGTTGAGGTTGATATCTTAAGCAGACTTGACCACCCAAATCTGGTGTCTTTGATAGGATATTGTGCTGATGGCAAGCACAGGTTTCTTGTCTATGAGTATCTGCCAAACGGGAATCTGCAAGACCACTTAAATGGTTATTATTCATCAAAAGTTCTTATTCTACTTGACATACAGTATATAATCGAAATTAAGTTATATGGAACTCCTATCTAGGAATTCGAGAAGCTAAAATGCATTGGCCTTTGAGGCTCAAAGTGGCACTAGGAGCAGCAAGGGGACTGGCTTATCTCCATTCAAGTTCCTCTGTTGGGATACCAATAGTCCACAGAGATTTTAAGTCCACCAATGTTCTATTAAGTGAAAAGTTTGAAGCCAAGGTAAGTAAACCAGCTTTTATCACCATACCAGTTCAACTTTTCAGATCCTTGGTGTCATACAACCAATTTGAATACCAGTTCTTGTTATTCAACATTGTTGCTAAATTTTCTTTCACGTTGTTTTATAGATATCAGATTTTGGGCTTGCCAAGTTGATGCCAGAGGGACAGGAAACATTCGTGACCGCCAGAGTTCTAGGCACCTTTGGCTATTTTGATCCTGAGTATACTTCGGTATGCACAATGAGTTCCTTTTGTAAACTGCTGACTTTCACTATAAATACTCCGATATTATATCTGCTGCACATAAGGTCATTTTGTCTCCTTAGCAGACAGGGAAACTCACCTTACAGAGTGATGTTTATGCTTTTGGAGTGGTTCTGCTTGAGCTTCTCACAGGACGTAGAGCTGTGGACTTAAACCAGGGACCAATGGATCAAAACCTTGTACTCCAGGTACGAAAACTTCTAATTGAAGTTTAAGTTCCAATCAGAAAATTGACATTGAAGCTGGCTGAAATGAATGGTTCTTTGTTGTCTTCAGGTGAAGCATCTCTTAAACGATAAGAAGAAGTTACGTAAGGTTATAGATCCAGACATGCGTCGGACTTCATACACAATGGAGTCTATAGCCATGTTTGCAAACTTGGCATCACGTTGTGTTCGAGGAGAGAGCACGGAGAGACCATCCATGGTTGAATGCATAAAAGAGCTACAATTAATCATTATCACAAATTCAAAATCTCTGGGCATGGGTATGCATAGCTTCAAATTGATGTAGTATGTGGCCAATGCTTTGACAACATTGACATTCTGTAGCTATATGTGTACAGTATAGCCAACAGCGCCAACTGAACGACATCAAGAAGAGGGTAATATTACAGTACAATCTGAAGCTGTCAAAATGGACGGCCAATAGAAAGAAAGAAAAAAAGAAACCTTTGACTAGAATGTTTGCTTTTGTCTATCATCAACATCTTCTTTGTATGATCATCTTTTTCTTTTGTCCTGTGAATTCATTCAGCTCTTTATGTAAATTACTTGCATTATTGATTTCCCATAACTGAGGCCTCACCGAAAAGAAAAAAAAAACTGTTTCTTTTCTTTGTTATTCTTGCAGTAGCCGACTAATAATTTCATGTCCCTTATCTAATAAATGTTTTTTCTTTTGAAAGTTCACGTAATATTTGTGAAGATTTGAACCTAATGGGAGACATTGATAGCCACAAGCAACTAGAACTAGGCTACCACAACCTGGACCAGAATATTTAGATCAGGGAACACTAAATAAGCATTTAATATAGCATTCATTATATCGTAATGAAATGAGTGAAATACAAGAACAACAGAGAGACAGAGGGAGAGAAGCTGTCCAGAAATCTAACATCTAAACAACTGAGATTTCAATAGAATGAAAAGGAAGTTTCATGTATCAATCTCTAAGGCGGATCAAGTATTTATGATACTGCAAAACCAGTAGAATTATGGTACTTGAAAGGAAAAATATGATTGTTTATTGAATGCAAATAAACTAATATAGAGGGTATCGGAGAATCTTACAGACAACCACACCAGTAACAAAGGACAGTTCGAGCTGCCTAAACTTCAAGAACATATTTAAAAATAGAAAGATTGCACACCCTAATGAAAATTACTATAGATCCCTATTTATAGACTTGACTCTTAAAGACCTAACTATAGATAATAATAAATCCTAATTGTAGATAAAAACAAGTAACCCACTTCTATTGAAAATCGGAAACTACCGTCTCTTCTTATTTTTCCTCTAATAATTGCCAACTAATTTTCTACTCTTGACTTTGTCTTCTTGCGAAAGTATGTCTTTAGTGATCTATCAGTATCCCTCCCTTAGAAAGTCATCTTGTCCTTAAGGTGAAAATAGGGTTATTATTGTTGTAATAGGTCATATGATTCTCAACTGGCATCTTCAGAATGATAGTTTTGCCATAAGATGAGCAATTCGATATCTAATTCATCACCATGCTTAATCCAACAGTGCGCTCACACTTTTTGAGGTTCTACATCAAACTCCCAATTTGAATTCAAAGATAATGGAGCTGGTGGATCGGTGGAGAGTTGCCCCTTAGCTTCTTTAAGTAATGAGACATGAAAAATAGGATGCACCTTAGCATTAGCAGGGAGCTTTAGTTCATACACTACTGGACCCCAATGTTTGAGAATCTTATAAGGACCAAAAAACTCAAGACAAAAGCTTCTCATTTATAGGCCTAGCTAAAGAATATTGCCTATATGGTTGGACTCGTAACATGACAACATCACCAATTTCAAATTATTTTTTTCTACAATTCTTATCTGCGTATGCCTTCATCTAATTTGGGGCTTTGAGTAAATTGTCTTTTAAAACTTGTAATATAGCATCCCTTTCAACAATTTGTTCTTCCAATGTTGCTATATGAGTATCACCGTGACAATACACTTGTAAGGTGGGAGGTTATGACCATACACAACATGGATTGGAGTAGTGTTTGTCTCCGTATGGAAATTAGTGTTTAATGAAAATTTTGCCCAACACAAGAAGCGACTCCAAATCTTGACTTCTTACTTGCAAAGCATCTGAGATAAGCCTCCAAGTAACAATTTACGACTTTCATTTGTCCATTTGATTGCGGGTGGTAAGTTATCCCCCATTTGTAATCTTGTCTGATTAAGCTTAAGAATTTTTGTCCAAAAGGAACTGGTGAGCAATCTGTCCCAATCTGATAGTACGCTTCTTGGAACACCATGTAATCGAACAATTTCCATACAAAACACATTAGCAACTATTTTCACAGAATATGGGTGATTTAGTGCCACAAAATGGGCATATTTAGATAATCGATCCACCACAACAAAAAGAGTATCATATCTATTGGATTTTGACAATCCATTAATGAAGTCCATCGAGATGTCTTCTCATACGCTCTGTGATTGGCAATGGTTGAAGCAAGCCCACGGGAGATAATGTCTCATACTTGTTTTGTTGACATACAAAGCAATTTTGAACATAATATTTAACATAGTTCTACATATTTGGCCAAAACATACCAGTAGAAAGCCTCTTGATTGTTTTAAGAAATCCTCCATATCCACTAGAAGGGGTATCGTGTGCTTCAACCATAAGCTTTTCCCTTAAAGGCAAGTCAGTTGGGATGACAAGCTTTTCTTGAAAATAAAGGTGTCCATTCTAGCTAAAATAATCAGGAACAAATGTAGGATCTTTCTGTAATTGCTCTATAATTCTTGTAGTCACGAGGCCTCGTTGTAGGAGTGTCTGGAGCTTATAAAATTCTAGTGAAGAAGGAACTGATAACTACAAAAAATGAGGTCAATGGGATAGAGAGTTTGCCACAATATTCTCCTTTCCAGCTCAATATATGATGGTAAAATCAAAGAGCAGAAGTTAGATTAAAAGTCATTATTCATTAGTAGCAATCTTCTGCTCCAATAAAAACTTGAAACTGCAATGGTCAATCTTTACAAAGAAATGCCTCCCTAGAAGATAATGTTTCCATTTTTGCAAAGAAAGCACTGGTGCAAGTAACTCCCTATCATATGCATATTTAAATCTATTTGAGAAAGAAAATCCCTTATTAGAAAAAGCAATCGAGTGGCCCTTTTGTGATAAAATAGCTCCTACACCTTGTGATGAAGCGTCATATTCAATAGTAAATGATTGGGAAAATTTTGGAAGCTTTAAAATAGTTACAGATGTGAGTAACTATTTGAGTTTAGAGAAAGCTTCAGTAACCACCAAATTCCACCTGAAAGAATCTTTCTTGGTCAGCTTGGTTAAAGGACGAGCTAGAATTCCATAAACCTTAGACAAATTGACGGTAGTAACTAGTGAGTCCTAGGAATCATTTTAACTGCTTAACATTTTAGGGTTATGGCCAGTCGGCAAATGATTTGATCTTGTCTGGATCTACCTTGACTCTTTGATTAGAAATGAAATGATCGAGAAATTAAATGCTTGGCACGCAGGTCAGCACGAGGAAGGCGTGTTGATGAGGGAACAAGGACCAGTCTTACAAGTTGGCAAGCAAAACCCGAGGAACTTGCAAAATAGGTGAGGGATGAAGGAAGTATCGATTTAGATCTCAAGAGTAGGCGAGATTCGATACACGTAGGCACGTGTAGATGTGCGTTTGCAGAAATCTTTGATGACATGTGAGATTTGGATGGGAGGGCGCACAGAGTTGAAAAACTAAGTCATGCGAGACCCGAGGGTGTATGAGAAGGTCTAAAGGTATGCGAAAGACTCTACAAGGAAGCGCGAAAGCATACGAACGCGACGAGGCACTTAAGCATTTAACTTCGGCGAGGCAAGTCCAAGGTTTATAAAGTGTGCAAGGTTTTATACTAACTCGGATTGTAACTCATACTTAGTCATGGAGCGATGAGACTGCACTATGAGTGAGCTTGATCATGGAAGACAGACTTGTCCATGGATGTACATTGATGGACTTATGTGCAAATAGGTCATGGTGAAGACACATCAGCAGTGACGTGGCAACTATGGATAATGTGGCATATGATGATGTGGCGGGAAAGATCACAGTGGATGAACATCATCTTTAAGAGATGAAGATCACATGGAAGGATCATCTGAAGATAGAGGAAATCTTAGTTAGTATAGTTTTGTTAAGAATCTTAGTCATCTGGAGAAGCTTATATATAGCTCATTAGAGTTAAAACCTATTGAGTATTCACTCTTGGAGAGTAATCACTTACATGAGAGAGCTTTGAGAGAGTTCAGAGCTTTTGGGGGAGTTCTCATTGTAAGGGCTTCGAGTAGGAAGTTCCTTGAGTGCTTCGAGTAGAGGTACTTGTGTCTTTTTTTAACATTTTGTCAGAGTTAATGAAAGAGTAGCTTCGGCTGTATTTAATATCTCTTGTTGCTTTCTTTACTTTGTTTTACACTTGTGTTCTTTATATGTGTGAAAGAAACAATTTAAACACTTATGTGCACGTGGGGTGTTCGAGAGCTAACAGAATTATTCGATGACATGCACGTGAGAAGGTTGAATCTTGCTTAAGCAAACCTAAGTGGGATTGCCGCACAAAGGTGGCTGCGACTTGTGGTAAAAGTTCAAGTCCAAAGCAGACCTTTATGATAGTTGGTATCAGAGCCAATCTAGAGTGATGGGTGGTGGAAGTAATCTAACAAAAAGGGTTACTATAATAGAGACGATTCTTGAGTCTCTAGCCCCAATGGACGAGGGAGTAGTTCCTTTGTTGGAATGTATAGCAGCCTTGGAGAGGGAGCTTCAAGTTATTATAGGAGCGCTCGAAGAATAAGTGAAAACTCATGAGAAGATGAGTTACGATCTGTTAGAGCTCAAACGTGTGATGGCAAAGCACGAGACGGGTGTCTGAGTGGAAAGCACTATGGTGAAAGTGCAAGAGCCACAGGTTTTCGATAGAAAAAAGAGTGCCAAGGACCTCGACTGTGAGACATGGAGCATTACTTTACAGCGGTAAAGGTGGTAGACTCAGAGAAGGTGTTGATCAACCAATGTACCTAGTGGGTGATGCAAAGCTATGGTAGAGAACAAAAACCTCCAGCAACATCAGTGCAAGTAAACCTCCCATCGACACTTGGGAGAAGATAAATAAGGAGCTAACGGATTAGTTTCTACCCAACAACACTTCATGGCTCACGAGAGAAGCTTTGAAGGGTTTGAAACAATATGGCTCGGTGAGGGAGTATGTGAGGAAGTTCACATCGATGATGTTGGATGTGTGAAACATGTCAGAGGAAGACAAGTTATTCAACTTCATTAGTGACTTGCAAGGTTGGGCACAAATGGAGCTTCAAAGGTAAAATGTGAAGGATCTCCCTAGCACAATAGCGACGTCAGATGCCTTGGTGGATCTTCAATTGTCACCACTAATTCGACCCAACAGAGAGGGCAAGAAAAATGGTAGAACCTGGGATGCAAAGGAGAAAGGCAAAGATAAGAAGGGAGAATCTTCTTAACATAAGAAGAAGCAATCGAAGGGACAGGTTGCATGCTTCATCTATGAGGGGCCACATTTTGCTCAAGAATGCTCGAAGATGAAGAAGGGCGAGGAGTAGAAGAACTCCTTATTCACGAAGGACAAAAGAGGGAGTGATGACGATGACTTAGGAGAAAGAGCCATCAATAACATTGCCTATATAAATGTCATGGCCCTCATGGAGGAGGATTCGTGCAAGATCAAACTAGACGAAAAGAGGAAGCGATACATGGGAAAGGTGCCAATAAAAAAGAAGGCTTGCTCCAGTCTTTGACAATTGACGAAGGAGTCTTCGAGGAAACCGCTTGTGGAAGAGTGCCCACAAATTATTTCAACGAGGGCCTCAAATTCTATTAGTGGGGGTGGTTTGTTAAACTCTTAAATCCAGATTGTGAGATCGTACAAGTGTTGGCGAGCCTTAGCCAATGCTTAGCACGCAGGTCAGCATGAGGAAGGTGTGTTAATGAGGGAACAAGGTGAAATCTTACAATTTGGCAAGCAAAACTCGAGGAAAGTACGAATAGGTGAGGGATGAGTGAAGTATCGATGTAGACCTTGAGAGTAGGTGAGATTCGATAGAGTGGGCAAATGTAGGAATGCATTGGTGAAACTTTCCAGCGAGACGTGAGATTCGGATGCAAGGCCGCGTGGAGTTAGAAAACTAAGTCATGCAAGACCCGAGGGTGCGCGAGAAGGTGCAAAGGTATACAAGAGATCCCGCAAGGATGCGCAAAGGTATGCGAGCTTGATGAGGTGCTTAAACACTTAACTTCGGCAAGGCAAGTCGAAGGTATGTAAAGTATGCGAGGTTTTATACTAACTCGGATTGTGACTTGTACTTAGTCATAGAGCGACGAGACTACACTATAAGTGAGCTTGATTATGGAAGATGGACTTGTCCATGGAAGTGCATTGATGAACTTATGCGCGGATAGGCTATGGTGAAGACACATCAGTAGTGACGTGGCAACTGTGGATGATGTGACACATGATGACGTGGCAGGGAAGATCACAGTAGATGAACAACATCTTTAAGAGATGAAGATCACGTATAAAGATCATCTAAAAATAGAGGAAATCTTCGTAGATAAGGATCATCATTCCTGGATAGGGCAATCTTTTAAATGTGATATAACTTAATCTTATTAAATAGGATAAGATCGTGATCTTAGTTAGTAGAGTTCTATTAGGACTCTTAGTCATCTGGAGGAGCCTATAAATAGCTCATGAGAGTTGAGACCTATTGAGTGTTCGCTTTTGGAGAGTAATCACTCATAGGAGAGAGCTTTGAGAGAGTTGAGAGCTTTTGGGGAAGTTCTCATTGCAGGACTTCAAGTAGAGAGTTCATTGTAAGAGCTTCGAGTAGGGAGTTCCTCGAGTGCTTCAAGTAGGAGGTACTTGTCTCTTGTTAACATTTTGTGAGAGTTAATGAAAGACTAGCTTTGGCTATATTTAAAATCTCTTGTTGCTTTCTTTACTCTGTTTTATACTTGTGTTTTTTATGTGTGTTATAGAAACACTTTAAACACTTGTGTGCGTGTGAGGTGTTTGAGAGCTAATGGAATTGTTCGATGTCATTCATGTGAGAAGGCTGAATGGATTGCCACACAAAGGTGGGCGCAACTTGCGGTAAAAGTTCGAGTCCAAAAGCAGACCTTTGTGACAATTAGGACAGTACACTAAAATATCATCAAAGAAGACCAAGATAAATTGTCGAAGATGGGGTCGAAATAAATTATTCATTACTGACTAGAATGTAGAGGGAGCATTGATCAAGCCAAAGGGCATGACTAAAAACTCATAGTGACCAGAGTGTGTTCAAAATGTTGTTTTGTGGACTTCTTCAGGTTTCATTCGAATTTGGTGATATCCAGAGCGAAGGTCGATTTTAGAGAAGAAAGAGGCTCCATGTAACTCATCTAGTAACTCATAAATATTTGGAATGGGATATTTATCTGCAATGGTAATCTTTTTCAAACTCCTGAAGTCAATGCAAAATCTCTAACTCCTATCTTTCTTTCTTACTAGTAAAATAGGGCTAGTAAACGGGCTAGAACTTGGACGTATTAATCCTTCGTCAAGTAATTCATTAACCAGACATTTAATCTCATTTTTTTTGGTAAAAAGGATATCTATATGGTCAAATATTTGGCGGTTTGGCATCAGTTAGGATATTTACAGCAAAAGATTGGGTTTGATTAGGTGGGACTCCATATGGTGTTTGGAAAATAGTATGAAAATCATCGAGTAGGTTTTGGATGTCAGGAATGATGTTCTCTTGGCTTATTGGAGTTTCAGACTATCCAATAATTTGGCACAATACTCCTTGCTTCTCGTTGAGGATTAGCTTTTGCATAGTTTTGAAGTTTACTCCCTCGACTCTTGGCTTCACTTCTTCTTGCAATTTGTACTTCTTTCCCTTGTAATTAAATATCATGAACATCTTACTCCAATTGACTTGGACAGTGTTAAGAGAGGCAAGCCATTTAATCCCCAATACCACGTCAACTCCACCAATTGAAAAAAACATGAAGATCTTGAGTGATCTTGAGATTTGGAAGCTGGATCTCAACTCCCTTACACAGTGTGTTACAACTGATTTTGTCCTCATTGCCTATCTTCATTCTATAAGAAGGGACTTGAATTAATGGAAGATGAAGGTCAGTGACTAACTTGTTCGATATAAGGTTGTGGTTGATCCACTGTCGATCAAGATAAGGACGTTCCTCCTTTTAATTTTTCCTCAAATTTTCATGGTAGTGCTTGATGTTCCTCCTAAAATCGCATGGATCAAATTTTCTATCATCTTAGCCATTCTGTCTTCTTCCTTTACTTCCAAGGTTTCATCACAAAAATCTGTCTCTCCTTCTTCAGCTTCCATAACTACCAAAGTCGACTGCTTGCATTGATGGCTAGATCTGAATTTCTCATTACAACAAAAACATAAGCCTTTATCCTTTCGGATTTTTTGTTCCCTTATAAGTTGTGATGGGACAAAGCTAGCCAATTGTTTGCCCATTGTCTTATAAGTTGTCGTGGGACAAAGCTAGTCACTTTTTTTCCCATTGTCAAGTTCCTGATAGCAGAAGTTAAGGTGTTTGTATTGTATGGAGAGTAAGAATTAACTCGAGTTGCCAAAGAAGACCCAACCCTATCCGTTTGACTTCTGCAAATACCCTTTGTTACTGCAAGTTTTGCTTCATATTCCAGGGCTAGGCTCATGACTCTGTATATATTCCTAGGTTTTTGAATACACACATCAAATCGAAGTTCTTTTTTGAGACCATTTAGAAAAACTCCTAATAAACAATGTTCTAGCCAATTAGATACTAGTGCTAACCTCCTAGCAAACTCTTGACGGTATTCTTGAATAGTTTTCGTTTGCAGGATTGCATAAAGGTGCTCATCAGGATTGACAATCTCGGCTGGACCAAAATGTTCATGTAGTATTCTAACTAACTCTTCCTAATCATATATGATCCGGTTACTATTGATTCATGAAACCACCTCCAAGGCTTCCCCTTCCAAATACATCGAAGTCACATCAATTTTATGATCTTCTTAGGTTTGGTAATGTCAAAAATATTTTTCTGCTTTCAAAATCCATTCCCGTGGATCTCCATTCTCAAATCTAGGAAAATTTATCTTTGCAAGGATTCTTCGAGGGTGATGATTTTCCCATTCAGCATACGCTTTATCCTCGTTAGTAATAACATTCTTTTTCTTTGGAGGTCGATTGGATTCTCCATTGAAGGTCTATTGGCTATTTTGAAACTTTTATTATGCTACCTCTTCGATTTGATTATCCAACCTCTAGAATTGCGTTGCTAATGAAGGCAATTGTTGCGGAAGAGTGTTGAGTTGTTGGAGTACTATTTTGGGAGACTGATTATTTTTTGTTGAAGTTGTGTTTGGATTTGTTGGTGATGGAGGCGGTTGTGGTGCAAAAGAAGAGTTGCGGGTACCAATGACCATCGTAGAATTGTAGGGCTCTGATATCAAATTAGTAGAACTAGAAAGAAATAAAGAATACACTTTGGAAAGGAAAAATACGATTATTTATTGAATGCAAATAAACTAATATAGAGAGTATTGGAGAATCTCACAGACTACACCAGTAAAGAGACAATTCAAACTGCTTAAACTCAGAATATATTTAAAAATAGAAAAATTTCACACCTTAATGACAATTACTATTGACCTATTTATAGACTTGACTTCTAGAGGCCTAATTGTAGATAATAATAAATCCTAATTGTAGATAACACGTGTAACCCACTTCTGTTGAAAATCAGAAACTAACAAGTAACCCACTTCTATTGAAAATCCGAAACTACCAATTCTTTCTATTTTTCCTCTAATAACTGCCAACTAATTACATTATCTGCTCCTAACCTAGTTTTCTTACAAAAGTATGTCTTTAGTGGTCTATAAGATTAATAGGAATGAACAGAGATGAATCAATAATTCTGCAGTGCAAATACATACCTAAAAAATATACTCCTTATTTGCATCAACTCCACTTCTAAAAATCTTCCGTCCAAACAACACCGACTTCAAACATCAGAAGACAATTGACATTTTAACAACTTACGATTTACATAACAGTAGAGCAAACGTTTTTCAAGTCATTGTTTCATCATACATTACATAGTTTCTGATTTCCGTGATAAATGAAATTACTTAACAAACATAGCCTAGTTAATAA
>JANTNU010000003.1:12733554-12745375 GCA_024752395.1 Erythroxylum havanense
TTTATAAACTAATATTTATTTTATATATTTTTAATTATTAAATCAAAATTTATTTGAAATTTATATATTTTAAAGTCACAGAGTTGAGAGAGAAGGAATAGTTAAATTGTCTAATGTATTTTTTAAATTAAATTCCTGGGGAAAGTAATCTAAATACCAAGAGGGTGTTGGGATTTATAATCCAAGGAAAGTGCCACTATTTTTCCTAAATTTGGAAAGTTTTTACTTTCTCAACTACTAAAAAAACGAACCAAACATAATAATTTAAATTTTAGGAAAAATATTACTTTTTCAGACAACAATCCGTGTAAACCAAACGGGGCTTTAGTGTTTCCTGGTGGAAATGATCAGTCCCTGTATAATTTTTCAGTTGTCTAAACTCGAAAGCATTCGCGCATTCCATGGTTAATTATAAAATATGGCTAATTTATTATATTTAGCTAATATTTTTACTTAGTCCTATTCATCAAGTAGTTAGTTAGATGTTAGTGTAAATAGCTCATTAATCCAACAGGCGGTTGATAAGTCATCTTGCAGTCTCCTGGTGCCAATCCTCTTCCCTTTGTGGTGGTTCTGAAGAGTATAATAGTTAGGAAAAATTCACTTTGCAATTAAGATCATTAGTGATAGAACTGACGGAGAGAAGATTAATAGGAAAATAAGGTATGTAAACAATTAATGATAAAGTGATATTGGGAGTACAGTTAACAGAACTTGTACCAGATAAGGAGGTAAAAGACTCATCTGCTATTCTAATATTATCCCCTTTTTTCATTAGAAAATGTTTAAATTTTGTTTTGAGAGCCTATCATATGTCTGTTAGCTCTAGAGTCTATAATCCAAGGATTATCTTTAGGATTTAAGTACACAATACCTGATTTTACAATATTTGATGTATAAATTATGGAAGGAGAGTCCAGTTTTGAGAGAAGATGTCTTAAGCTCGAAAGTTCCTCACTGGATAAAACTCCAGTTAACGGTACTTCAAAAGCTTCATTCATTTCAACCAAGTGAGCATGGTCCCTTACCACAGAGCCTGCGTATTTTCCACAACTCTAATTTGTCCACCTATGGAGTTTTCAGCAGGTTTCTTTGGTACGCCTTTCTTTTCTATAATAATCATAATGCAAGTGATCTTTAAATTTTGGCTTCTCATTATAACTAGCCACTAACCTTGCTTTCTTAATAATGGTTGTATGTAGCATAACTTTTTTTTTTCTTTCTTCTTGCTAAATGAGAGAATGTGCAAGTTGTATTAAAGGGAAAGATTCTTTTCCAAGTATAATAGTTCGTATAGGATCATATTCTAGGTTAAGACTTGCTAAAAATCAAATACTCGATCCTCCTTTATCATTTTTTGGAATTTAGCAACATCTTTTTGAGCATTATGATTGAAAATCTTTATAATAATCTAGTTCTTACCATATCTTTGTTATTTTGTCAAGTAATAGATACATCCGAGCAACATCTAGTTGCATTAAATTAATAAGCCACAATATCATGAGGGAATTCTCAGACTCCCAATGATTATAATCAATATTATTGACATCAAGTCTCTTACTATCACTATTAATGTAATCCTCTAAGCCTCTAGCTTTGACAAACAACAATCAAGATCTTGACTAAGCAGGATAATTAGTTCCATCAAGTTTCACGGGGCTGATTTGAAGTGCAGAATTATTAGAACTCGAAAGGTTACCTTTTCCCATTGATCTTCTTTAGAATCACTTAGGACAATAAAAACATACTAACAAATAGGATTTATAAACAACTAGATACTTTTACTCTTTTGTTTTTTTCCGATAGGCGCTACTGGAGGTTATTCACCTCAAGGAATGAAGTAACTCCAATCCATCACTCATGTCACACCATCACTGAGGAGACTCTCCACTCACACACGTTGAGGCAAGAAGCTGGCGGAGATAAACAATCGAAGACAGCTGGTGAAGAGAGGGGACGTTGAAGCAAAAATGTTGAGGTGGCAAGGAAGGACTCACTCATGCACAGCCCTCACTCAACACTCTCCACTCACACAACGTTGTAGCTAGTGGCATAGATCAAAACACGTTGCAGCTGGTGGATTAGGGAGAACGTGAAGTAGCTGGTGGAGACACACGTTAGCTAGGGACAAAACACGTTAGCTGGTGGAGTTGAAGAAGTTAGTGGCTTGAACAACGAAGTAGCTGGCTCCACTCATTGACGCAACCTTCACTCATTTCACAACAACGCAAGTAGTTGGTTGGATAGGAAAAAATAAGATTGAGCTGGTGGCAGTGGACAGCATAGAGAATATGAAGACAAAGGAAGGAAGGAGAGGTGGCAAGGAAGGAAGCATCCACGTTGAAGTAGCTAGTGGATAAAAAGGTGTTGAAGGAGCTGGTGGTGAAGGCATGTTGAAGCAGCTGGAGAGCAATGTAGCAGCCCCCACTCCAATAACACACACTCCACTCCATTCACGCAAGCGACCAAAGAAGACAGTGAATTGGCCAAGGCTTTTCAATCCCAACTATTACTAAGATTTAATTTATTTTTATTCCTTATTTATTTTAATTATGTGGATTTAATCAATGTAACCATATATTATGACCATGACTTATGTTACATTGATGAATATGTGAAAAAAAATTTCGGTTAAGGTTAAATTGATATTGGATTAGTACAATTTTTGTGGTATTGATTTTTGCTTGATTGAATGCATATTTAGTCCTAATTTAGTTTGATACCTGGATTAAGGCCTTAGATGATTGAATGCCATAACTAATGGAATTTAATTTGTCAAAAAATTAATCAAGCGACATACTCGAAACTAAAGTGTAGACCAACCTTTAGGATCTTGTGTGAGGATATCTAGGATTAACGAACTTAGTTTTAGGTTTCTTGTATTGAACACCTTTTATTTCGAATTATCTATGAACTAAGTGGGTGACTCGAATTTAGAATAGAAAGGAATATCCATGGACATTGGGTTCGACTTGCTTAAGTGAAGTAATTCCTAGATCAATCAACTATTACAATTTTTAATGCACAATCTAATTGAAATATGATACCTTAGCTAATTTCTGTCATTTGATTAAATCTAGTCTTTTTTTAATTCATACCTTGCATTTTTCATATTTCCTTGATTTTCTTACTTTATTTTATTTTATTTTCAAATCAATCGATTCTTAATCATCCTAGTAATTTTTCATCGTTTAATTTAATTGTTTTACATGTTAGAATTCCCTTGGGTACGATATCTGGTTTTTATCGTTTTATATTACTTGTCGACGGGGTTGCACTTGCTTCTAATTGATCTAGATAGAATTTAATTTATATTTTTTTGTTTAGACCGCAACAGAGGATGAATAGGAGCTAGCAACATTAGTGGTCCAAGAACTGACAGGAAAAGATGGCCAGGGGGTGGCACGTGGACTTCACGAATATCTGAAGCTGAAGGTCTGTGGTGGCGTGAGGTGAAGTGTGGCTGCATCGATGATGTCAAGTTTGCCACAGGTTACCAATCGGTTCTAAAATAGAAAGGGAGGGCAATGATAGAAAAGGCACTTTGCTTTTAGGAGAGTTTAAACTCAATCATTCACTGTTTAGAACAGAGAGGAACAACCAAAGGAAAAAAAATCTAAAAAGAAGAACAAGCCCTTAAATCAGGCAAGGCTCTGATACCATGAAGAAAACAATTCTATATTGAATTGAGATGTCTATATGTAGGATTTCTGCAGTATATAAACAAGAAACCTAGGAATAATTAGGAGATATTCTTAGCTATCAAATCTCCCAATTATAGGGAGAGATGTCTCAATTATAAGAAGAGATCACTACATATATTAATTCCTAAGTATATACGCAGAAATAATCCAATCTAATAACTCTAATCAACAGAGAATAATGCAATGTTTGTGAAAACTCAAAGGAAAGTTAATGTAGATGGAAACCTTAAATGAAAGGCAAGATTTATGGACAGGAGTGAGTTGTATTGTAACTATTGTAAGAAGAATGGGTATCAAAAAGACACTTGCTTCAAATTACATAGGACTACAAAATGGAGAGGGAAAGCTATTAGCAATACATTTGTAGCCAATGCAACTCATGAAGAAGCTATGTAATT
Organism: Erythroxylum havanense; assembly: GCA_024752395.1. Lineage (NCBI taxonomy): Eukaryota > Viridiplantae > Streptophyta > Magnoliopsida > Malpighiales > Erythroxylaceae > Erythroxylum > Erythroxylum havanense. The sequence goes on from JANTNU010000003.1 coordinate 12,737,657, forward strand.
TGATAAAGTAGATATTTATCTCTAGATAATATGATAAAGCAGGAATTAATGAAGATGATGAAATGAAAAGCTCCAAGTGATCCCATCATGGTGAAGTTTGCTCATCTGAATGATTTTACAAATACAATTTTATATAGAGCTGTGCCTTGTCTTGGTTCATATAACCATGATCTTGGACATTAGACACTAGAGCTTTAAATTGCATATGTGTGGATTAAAACTTATTAAATGATCCTATTATAATTGATAAATTTAATTGATAAGTTCACACTGTGTACTTACCAAAGGGATCCCTAAAGCTTATACATCATATTGGTTACGTTATACTTAATGATAAAATAGTTTTAACCCAAGCCTTACATATACCTACTTTTAAATATAATCTATGGCCTATCAATAAACTTGTCAATATAGCCTTGATTGTTTTCAAATTCTTGGAATCCTATTGCATCTTACATGACTTGAAGAGTGAAAAGATACTAGTAGTTGGTAAAGTGATAGGGAGACTATATATTTTAGACAAAGTTTTATTTAGTGAATAGACCATTATGTAGTATTCTCTATATACTCTTGATGAGGATAAGATTCTTGTTATCTTTTGTGCCTATGTACTCAATATAACATTTAAGATTAAACCATCATTCTACTAATGTAATAAAACATATTGAATATATTGATGATAAAGAGAGTTGTCTAGAATACCTAAGTGAAGTATGTCCTTAAGCTAAACAACATCAACTACCTTTTCTTATAGTGAAATACATACTACAGATATCTTCCAACTAGTCCATATAGATGTATGGGGTCAATATAAACAAAAATATTTATAAGGCGGACATATTTTCTTAGTTTAGTGGATCATTTTAGTATATCAACAAAAACTTACTTAATAAGTCATAAAAGTCAAGTTATTCACATTTTGGAGATGTTTTATATGATGATTTTTAATCAATTTGGGAAGAATATTAAGCTTGTTAGGTCTGATAATGGGACTGAGTTCTTAAGTAATGCTTCTTTGAAGGTTTTTATTCAATTGGGTAGGATACATCAAAATTTATGTGTTTATACTCCTCAGTAGAATGAAATACTTAAGAGGAATATAAGCACTTGTTGTATGTTGCTAAAGCATTAACATTTTAGGTTTCCTTACTAAGAAAATTTTGGGGAGAGTCAGTCTAAATATGTTGGACCCCGTTTTCAAAGCCCAACAAGCGCTCTGATACCACAAGATGTTGGACCCCGTTTTTGGAGCCTAACAATTGCTCTGATACCATAAGATGTTCGACCCCATTTCTGGAGCCTAACAATCTCTCTGATACCACAAAATGTTGGGCCCTATTTTTGAAACCCGACTATCCTTCCGGAGTCGAAAAGAGTGAGCGGGTTTCCTTATAGGGTTATTCCAATGAACCCCCACTTTGCCGTCATCTCACAAGGGTGGCTTGCCCACAACAGACTATCACCAACATCACAATTTGCTTCTTCAAGCCAATTGTCGCTCTATGTCTCTAGTTTATTTTGAAACAAGAAACTTCTCATTTGGAGCTCTATAGCTCAAGATATGCTTAAAAATCCAAGGTGTGTTCATAACCTAGTTGTGCCCCTCCGATCGATCCCTCATTTTCCTTCCATCAATCTCTTTCAAATTGACCCCAAAAGCTACAAATTTTATTAAGAGATAGGAAAATGTTTCGAGAATCTATTGCTTTAAAAATCACTTAATTTGGAGGTCGAAGGTCGGCTTATGAAGTTATGGCCAAAAGAATCAATCATGCTCATGTCCTCAATTACGTTGCACCTATCTCGGAACAATTATTATAACTTTCATTAGAGATTTCGGATTAAGGTTTTCTTTGAATGGTTTCAAAGAGACTTCTAGGTCTATAACTTTTATGAGACCTAGAGGCAAATTCTATCATCTAAAGGGTAAAAAATGGGATCAACCAATAGGATCAGATGAACATTGCATCAGACAATATGACATCATCACCAGACAATATGACATCATCAGATAATACGTCTTCACCAAACGAAGTTTCCTCGCCAAACGAAGCGTCCTTACCAGATGACACATCCTCGCCAGACGAAGCATCCTCACAAGATGATGCGTTCTTACCAGACGACACATCATCACCAGACAATACGTCATCACTAGACGATATGTCTTTACCAGATGATACGTCTTCACCAGACAATACGTCATATACTTTTAAACATCTAAAGACGATAACTTTTGACTCCGATATCCAAAATTTTCGTACTTTATACCATTGGAAAGCTAGAAAGATAAGCTACAGCTTTCCAGAAGAAAACTTTGACTAGTTTTATGAGATCTCACATCGGTTGGAGAGGGGAACAAAGTACACCTTATAAGGGTACGAATACTTCTCCCTTACAGGCATGTTTTTAATGGCCTAATGCACCAGATCCCATCAAAACTTCGAGGTTAAATGTGCTTGCCTGAGAGTAGTTCTAAGATGGGTGATCTCCTGGGAAGGCCTTGGGAAAAGCAAAATCGTGAGGGCTTGACTAGGCCAAGGTCCAAAGCGGACAATATCTGTAAGCGAGTGATTTGGGTTGTTATAAGTTTAGCATGAATTAGTCCAGTTTTTTTCCTTGAAATCGGTACACAATTTATACACCTATGAAAGACTTAGATTATGAAATGTACATACAAAAGAAACATGCACATACACCTGGGGAACTTTTCAGTTCTAAACTCATTTGCCAAATCAACAGAAGCTTATACATAACTTTAATTACATAATAACATTATAAACAAGGGCTTAACACAAAATACAACATATATAGGATGCTCAATGTTTAACATGCTTATGAAGCTATCCAAAAGTGATCGAAATAACTTAGTTACAAAAGTTTCTAATATCTTGGAGTTTCCGATGCCTTGTAAGGATTGCTAACCTTCTCGTTCTCCACCTGAGGAGGGAATAGTGGGATGAGCTACACAGCTGAATGGCTAATATATTTATAGCCATTGGCAATTGGCCACATATTCAAACATATGTACATGTATATCTAGCAATTTGAGCATTCTCACTTTATTCAAGCAATTTAAGCATTTGATCAACTTAACTTAAACTTATAACACACAGCATAAACTTCAGCCATTAAACCTAACACTCAACTATGCACCATACTTGAAAATTTAAAGATGCAATGCACAAACAAATGGCTCGAGAGTTCCGTGGAATGAAATAGAGAAACCAAAGTTTACATCGTGAACAAAACGAGTCCGATTTCTCAAGATCTCATGGCCTCAAGCAGGCAACCGGGAGAAGGTTATGGGTCAACGTGCACGTGACTAATGAAACGAGCTCCTCTCTTGCCCAATCACAACCAGTTTATGCTCAATTCAATTATATGTTCATACTTTCATGCTTTTTCTTCTTTTCATCTAATTCCAAATGTTATAACTTTTTCCAAGGTATAACATAATAACAATGCATCATCCATTTCCAAACATTCATAATTATTTCAATTTCAAGCAAATCAATATACACGCACATAAGCAAGAATTTTCCCAATTATACAATAACTATAAATACATTACCCACCTAATTAACCTGCGAAAATCTAAGTCAAGCTTGCCTTTCTCCTTGCTCTTGGGTAGGATTCCCTTAGTTTTCTAAAATAATTAAGGTTCCATTCAAAATAACATTCCAATAAAATTCTTAAACTTCAAAAAAATCACAAAATTGAAATAAACACAAACTAAACTCAAATCTAACCTACCCATAGTCCATCTAGGTCAGAAAACCTAAGATCTAATTTAGAAACCCTAAAATTAATTGGGTTCTTCTAATCCATCTTCTTCCCGAACAAACCTCTTTTCTCTCTAACTCTTTCATCCTCAATACAACCAATTCCTTTAATAAAGCAAGAAGAAAAGATGGTTAACCTATCTTAACAAATTTGATTTCTCTTCTTTTCTTTTTCATCGAAACGTCTCTTTTTCTCTCCTATTTTCTTTTTTCAATCTCCTCCCTCTTCAATTCACTTTTTTCTCCTCTTATAAGCAAGACAACATATTCTTTTTCCATTTTTACCCTTAATCCTTATTAAATTAACACTTTAATTCCACTTACCCATTCAATAAATCCTACTAACCTTGACATAATTATAACTCAAAAAATTTAATCTATCTAAACCTCAAAACTATTTCAAATCATGCTTAACTTAAAGAAAAAATTTTCAGGGTCCAACAAAATAACCATTTACATCTTTAATAGATTGCCTACCTTAGTATTAAATTGGAAAATACATTACAAAAATATATATGGTCGTCAAGCTAAATATGGAATTTTCATAACCTTTGGATGTTTGTATTTTGCAACTAACACATATCCTTATAAAGACAAGTTTGATCAAAGGGCCAATACTTGTATATTCATTGGATATAGTCAAGGTTAAAAAGCTTTCAAATTATTTCATCTTGATTCCTAAACTATTTTAATATCCAAATATGTTATCTTCCATGAAACCTAATTTTTATATAATTTCATTTCTGTTTCTCAACCAAATATTCCTTTACTAGCAGTTTTAGTTGATAATGATAATAATTCAATCCAAACCCCACAACCTAATTAAATAGTCTTATGCAAACTAAAAATGCACTTTCCCCTTAATTAAGTATATTAATCCTAAATTACCTACTTCCCATAACTCTCCTCATCATTCTCAATTTCACTATATGGTTAAATAATTATATGTCTCAAGTTATTCATAATAACCAGTATATAAGATTCATTTTTAGGTCCAAAAGCATCATCTTATACACCTTTTACTTATCCATACATTAAACCCTCAAATTTTACCCTACATACATGTCACTTTTAGAAAATTTGTCCAATTTCCAAGAACCATAATCCTATCATCAGGCAAAGCATAATGTAGATTAAGTCAAGGCTATAAAACAAAAGCTCGATACTCTTGAGGATAATGAAACATAAAGTTAACAAGGTTACCAGGAGGAACAAAGGTCAATAGAATCGAAGTGAGTACACAATTGAAGCTGTAACCTGATGGAAGTATTGATAGCATTAAAGCCAAACTTAAGACAAAAGGATATAACCAGATAGACTATACAAAAAGTTTTTTACCTGTGACTAAGATTATTAAAGTTAGAATATTGTTGGTTGTGACTTCCTCTTATTCATGAACTCTTTACCAACTAGACGTAAACAATGATTTTTCGTAAAAAAATTGAAGGTAATTCATTAACTATAGTGAAACTATTTACAACATTACAATGATATTTCTGCAATGGAAATCAAAAGAATCTCCATACAATGACAAAACACAAACTAGAAAGCAGTTTACGCAATCATATAAGTTATAAAAACCAACGTGCTTTCATTATTTGACAAGTGATGGGTTGCATCTTTAGCTATAACAAGGCTATGTATCTTGTTGAATATGAAATCAACAAGTTGGTATGGATTGGTTTGCTCCTTGTGGTATATTCTTTGATTCCTCTCACACCATATGTTGTAGATTGTGAGTGAAAAAGTTGTTTTGAATAGTAGACTATCCTGCTTCCATGAGCTAGAAATTCGGATGATCCAATTGAGGGTAGTAGTCCATTCGTATAAGTTAGCAGAAGGTGAAAGCTTATGAAGTAGTTTACTCCATATGGAAATGGAGTAGGTGCAGCTAAAAAATAAATGGTTTCTATCTTCTAGTTGCAACGTACATAAGTCATATACTGATCAAACATTCCGTGCCATCTGTCTTTGGTACTGAGTCAATTGTTAATTGCTAGCCATACGAACATGGATGCTTTGAGGTTGAAGCAGTGGTGCCAAAGAAGGGAGTGCTAGGGAACTCTTAGAGATTTAGCTTGGAAGGTGTTGTAGCATGACTTATTAGTGAAGATACCTTTAGGATGAGGTTCCTAATCAATCATCTCTAGATTATTGGTAATATTGAGATTGGGGAAGTATTAGGGTATTAAACCCTCTGAAATTGCTAGATCATTGCCCTTTAGATATGAATGAGGAGACTTTGGCATTATGAGGGATTCTACCTCTAACATGTGCGAGCTAAGATTTACAAATCAATGGACTGAAGTTAGTCCAATTGTTGTACCATAACCAAATATTAAAGCCATTTCCGAATTTACGAAGAATAAACGGGTACATAAGGTCTCTAGTTTTTAACATTTACTAAAAATAACCCAAGAATAACCCGTGGTGGCATGTATTTACATGGTTTCTTAAATGAGGAATTGTATATGATTCCACCTAATGGATATGTGAAGGACAAAGAAGGAGAAGTATGCATATTAAAAAGGTCCTTCTATGGACTTAAGAAAGCATCAAAGCAATGGAATCATGGATTCACTTCTCTGTTGAACCATTTTGGTTTTAATCAATCTAAATATGATCATTTTATGTTCATCAAATCTATAGGTTCATCTTTCCTAACCCTTCTTATGTATGTTGATGATGTTTAAATTACGAGTATTTCAAAAGTCGATATAATTGTAGTCAAGAAGTTTACTATTAACGATTTGGGACATGCCAATTATTTTCTTGGGTTGGAAATTTCCATATCCAAGAATGGTACTTCAACCAATCATAAGAAGTAAATATTGGATATAATCAAAGATATATAGCTTCTTGGATCTAAACCAACTACTACATATGTTGTAAAAGGGATCAAACTTTCAAATAATGAATGACCAATTCTTTTAAGTCTTGAAAAATACAAAAGAACTGTTGGTAGACTTCTTTATATAGTGTTTACTAGACATCATATTACATACAAACTACATCTACTTAGTCAATATGTACAAGCTCCTTGAGAGTAACACTGGAAGTTACCAATATATTTGGGTAGCCATCAAAAGGGTTATTTTTTCTGGCAAATAATTTATTTAAACTTAAGGCCTCTTTTGATGCAAATTGGATATCTTTCTCACACTCTATGAGATCATTATTAAGTTTTTGTGTGTTTTAAGGATCGTCCTTAATTTTTTGAAAACAAAGAAACAATCAATCGTCTCAAAGTCAGTTGCTTTATATTTCCTACATTCTTCATGATTTTTGGATCTTTTTCCCCTTTCAGTCCCAATGGGGTGTGATAATCAAGCCGCAATATGTATCATCTAATCCAGTATTTTATGAATGGGTGCAAAACATTTAAAAATAGATCATCATTTTATCGAGGAATATAAATGTGGTTTCATTACTCCTATGCACATCTCCATTAAGCTACAGATTGTAGATATGTTTACTAAAGTATTAACTATTTATTTCTTCTCATTTTTATGGTCCAAGTGGGATTTGTTTGATGATCACCAAGCTCCTGCTTTAAGAGGGGAGTGTAAACTGTGGCTATTTTATTGTAGTTAGCTAATATTTATACTTATTACTAGTTTGCAGGTAATTAGATAGATGTTGTAAATAAGTCATTAGCTAAGATTAATCAAGATAATGAGAAAGCTATTGTATATTGAAGATTGTATTAAAGAGAGCTAATGTTCATCATTTTTTATGTATATAAAGTAATTGAGTTTTCATTCATTTTTTGATCATTTTGATATAGATTTCTGGCTTTAACAAAATTAGTTCACTAATCACATGAAATTCCCTGAGACATGAAAATCGCAAGAAAGGGTCACTTGTTGTGCGGAAACGTGATTAAATTTGGAGTAAAAATAAAACAGCAATAAGCACAAAAGAGAACACCAAGATT
>JANTNU010000003.1:12783861-12794089 GCA_024752395.1 Erythroxylum havanense
TTGATCTTTCCATTGATGTAAAGTATGGAATTTTTGGACTATGAAATAGGAAGTTATGATTTTTAGAAGTTTCTGTTTCTATTTGGCATGATCGTTAGTGGACAGAAACTTTGAGTGAACTTTTGACCCTTTTAAAGTTAGATATTGTTCTTAGAGTCTTCATGAAAATTGTTTAGCTAGTTTTTATCTTTCCATTGATCTAAGGTATGGAATTTTTGGACAAGGAAGTGAAACGTTATAAGGTTTTGAAGTCCTGATGCTGTTTAGGATGAAGTTGACAAATAGTCACTTCATGTGGTCTTTTTGACCCCTTTAGAGGTTGTTTTGATTTTTAAGCTCTTCATGGAAGTTGTAGAAAGTTCTTTTACCTTTCCATGGACATTAAGTTTGTAAAATTTAGAGTTTTGAGTCAAAAGTTATAGATTTTAGAATTTGGGGGTCGGTCAGCTCTTTCGCTTGCCGATCGCTCAGCTCTTTTGCTCGACGATCGGTCAGCTCTTCCGCTCGCGATCGCTCAGTTCTTCTACTTGTCGATTGGTCAGCTCTTCCGCTCGCCAATCGCTCATCCCTTCTGCTCGTCGATCGGTTAGCTCTTCCGCTCGTCGATCGGTTAGCTCTTCTGCTCGTAGATCGGTTAGCTCTTCCGCTCGCCAATCGCTCAGCTCTTTTGCTTGACGATCGGTCAGCTCTTTCGCTCGCCGATCAGTCAGCTCTTCTGCTCGTCAATCGGTCAACTCTTCTACTCACCGATCGCTTAGTTCTTTTGCTCGTCTATCGGTCAGTCCTTCCGTTCGTCGATCGCTCAGCTTGTCCGCACGACCGATTTTCAAATTGTCTTTCTAATTTGACCTCCCTCCACTCTTTTGGCCATAACTTTTTTGTCCGACCTCCGATCGATTTGATTTTTGAAGCGTTGGATTTCTAAGACATTCCTATATCTCTCCATAAAATTTTGTGATTTTTAAGATCAAACTAGGAAATATCGATCGGATCAAAGTGGGAAGATCGATTAAAAGGTTATGAGTTAGATACTTTTTGAGCATGCTTCAGTAATTTGGATATATCAAGAGCTATAGAGCCCCGATTGAGTTGATTCTTATTGCTAATAAAACTAGAGACATGGATCTACTAGTATTCTGAAGGAATAAAATTTCAGTTCAATCCTTATGATGGTCAATTTCTGGATTGAAGTTAGGTGTAGTTTTAGTCTCGGTTTTGTAATGGTCTGAAAATGTTTTGGCCATAACTTCTTCGTTTCTGAACCAAATTGAGTGTTTTTGATGTCATTAGAAAGATAAGACATAGAGGAACATTTTTTCTAGAAGGTAGTTTTGTCAAATTGTTTCATTTACTTGATCAAAATAAGGAGTGACGGTGTCAATTTTCGAGGCAAAAAGGAAGGACATTGTTGGAAGCTCACTTAAGTTGTCAAGTTAAAAGGCTTGTATGTAAGGGTAAAATGGTCAATCCTCCTTCATTAATTGTACCTTTCTACATAAGAAGAGTGGGCCTTCGGTTATGAAGAGGAGAAACACGATTTTAGAAGGGAAAATGAAAGAAATAAAAGAAGATAAGAGAGAGTGAAGCAATTTCAGTGGAGATGAAGAAAGAAAAGAGAGAGAGCGCTAGGGTTTCGATTTTTGGGAGATTCCAAGAGAGTTTTTGAGTAGATGCAAAGGAAACAACGTGGAAGAAGGTGAAAGCTTCCTTTGGAACCAAGAAAATTTCAAAATTGGAGAAGAAATGAGGTAAGAGAAAACTTTTGAGCTTTGAATTTTAATGAGATTCTGGTTTATTTGGCTTAAGACAGATATGGGTTTGTGAAATATGAAGTCAATTTTGGTGATTTCTTAGTATTATTGGTTTAATTTTGGATGTTAATTAATTAGGGTTTATGTTGTGAATTAGGAAAATTTAAGAAAAGGCTTTGGAGCAATTGATGCTTCGGACGAGTTTCAAGCATGGATTTGAGGTGGGTGATATGTCTATTTTTCGAATTATAAGTTAATTATGAATTTTTGAAAAATTCAAGAAGTGAAATGTTTTACCAAAATTATTATTTATGTTTTCGAGAAATAAAGAAAGGACGTAGTGAATTGTATTGTTTCCGAATGTTTTGGAAAATTGTTATAAGTTTTAAAAAGTTTTGATAAATTACAAAATTTTTGAAATTATGGAATTTGATTATAAAGGTTAGATTTATTGTTCCAAGTGATCTGATAAATTGTTAAAATTTCTGAATGCTTGAAGGATTTTATCAATTATGAAATTGATACTTTTGTTACAACTATTATTTATAAATGATTTTGATGAATTATCAAAAGTGTTGCATTCTTTGTTTATGAATAGGTACGAATTGAATGTGATTTTGTTGTTATGTGATTGCATTAAAATTTCTATATGAATTTATATGAATATGTAAATGTGAAGGTGTCGAGTACGACACGATTTGAAAATATGAAAAGTTAAGTTTTCAAAATGTGCCTTTGGGCAATTCGAATTTCTCAAGTGTGAGTTAGTGCACTGTCTCGTTTTTAAAAGGCTTCTCCCGCCTGCCCGTTAGTGGCACTGAAGCTCCGATTTCGGACTCCCATAAGTCACGGCTACGCTGGACCGCAATGCAGGAACGTGTAGTACGTTCCGCTCACAGTTGCACAGGACCGTTATGCAGGAATGTGCAGTACGTTCCGTTTTGGACCGACCCAAACCGTTTGATATGTTATATGTTTTGATTTGTGCTCATATGTGATGCATTCATGTCTTTGAAATTATTTTCTGAATTTTGAAAAATTGGAGAAATTTGAGAAATGAGAAAGTAAGCTTTCAACCATGAAACTTTAGAAATTGTTTATGATTGATTTTGGAGAGTTGAAAAGTTTGAAAATGAGTTTTGATAAATTTTCCGAATGTGGAATATTTATAAATGGAAAACTACTTGAAAATGATTTTTTGCTTATTTTTTGAATTATAAACATATTATCCATGAGTTATAGCTCACCTCCTCTTTCATCCCCATCTCCAGGTATCGAGCAGGAGATTAGATGAAAGAAAGTCAAGACCTTTGTTCAATTTTGCTTAGCTTGTGTTTTATGTATTTGGGATTTTAATTTGGGTTATGTATATGGCTTGGAATGCCATTAAAGTGTGTTGTGTTTTCATTATGAGAATGTATATGAGTTCTGAACATGCGTATTGAATTAAGTTATGAATGGGATTTGTGTATGATTATGGATATGATTTGTGATTGTATATAAATATGATTGATTTTTGGGATTGGATAGATTGAATTATGAATTTGTATAAAGACTTGAATTACGACATTATGTATAATAATTTATGATTTGTATATTGAATTGAAAAATTAATATGAATTGGATTTGGATAATGTGTTTTGGATTGAGTTTTGGATTTCCGAACGGGAGGTCCGAGGAGTTGTGTGGTTTGATTGAGCTGATATACATAGAAGTGAGTTTTTAAACCCCTTTGCGGGTTTGGGCTATAAAAATACAGTCGTTATGCTGCCAAAATTTTTATGACAAAGAAAGAATAAGAATAAGATATAGGTTTTTGTTAATAAGTTTGAAAAATGATGAATAAGAAGAATCAAGCAATTTGAGATTAGTATGAGATTAAGGATAAATTTCCAAAAAGGGAAATAAGATTGCTTTGTATGAAGTTGATAAATGAATGAAAGAAAGAAAAAAATTTTAAACCGGTTTCGGATAGTTTAGTCTAAGGTTTCTAACACGATAGTTATTTCTAAGATTTTGTTCCCGAATGTCGGACATTTTTTTTAGTTCGAATGAATCATTTGTACCGCTTTTGATTCGATTTGCTTTCGATTCTTACATCATTCGTATTCGATTTCGCTTCCTAATTTGTTATTTGATTCGTATCCGCTTCGCTTTTGATTCGTTTGTTTTATGTTTCCGTTTCAATTCGTTTCTGATATATTTCCGCTTTGTTTCCAATTCATGTTTGCTTTGCTTTGTTTCGCTATATGATTCGATTCGTGTTGTCGTTCATTCTGTTTAATTTGTTTTTCGATCGGTTATTGATCCGTTTTCCGATTGGGGTCTGGTTTCGAGATCGGGTCCCAACATAAAAATTCAAACAAAATAACCTATAAGATAGAACATATTCTTCTTGGCCTCTACAGTTGTCTTTGTCCCAGTCTCAAACCTTCTTATCATAATCTATATGGAGGCAAAACCACTGTGGTAAGCATATAGCTTAGTGGGGAATAAGTAAACAAGATAAAATCTGACAACTATTTCTAACAGTCGTCTAACATTCATATATACAGATTCAAATCATATCACAACAATCTTGAATTGTTCATAATATAAAGTAGTCCAAACATTATGTCTTAGAAAAAAATATGATCCATTAATACAAACAGAACATTCTTACATTAAAACAAAACTTATAAATATCAAAAAAGAATGCCCAAGTATAATAATTGAATATCAAAATATGATATAATCCTTTCATATCAAAATATGATTTATATCATAACAGAACTTGTTTTGTATCAAATCAAAGCTTATCTCTTATCATAACAAAACTTGTTTTTATCAAAACTGAACATGTATAAAAAAAAAAGTTAGACTGCTAATCCTTTTTACAGAAATAGGTGACGGGACCAAAACAAAAGATACCATAATTGGTATCTGAAACAAAAGAGACTTAAATCTCTGAAACAAAAAACACATAAATTTCTAAAATCAAAAGACACCGAAGGGTTTGGCATAAAGACATCTTAATTTCTGGTTACAAAAGACACCTTAGTGTTTGGTTACAGGAGCAGTTGCAGACTCTTTTAGGCATGTCTATTTACCCACAACTAGGACTTAACAGTTTTAAAACAAACCATTTTAGATTTTAGAATTTCATGTAAATGATGTGTAATGTATAACATATAACCTTATTCATTTGATCCAACTTAACATGCCTTATAAATACTTACATATGCATTAAAGCATCAATAAATGTATTGAGTCATCACATATTATATATATTCACACAATTAGAAAGCACTTCCAATACAATCTCAATTATCAAACTCCTCAAACAATTAATGATCCGAAATTATCACAATATCATAATCACATAATAGTGAAATAATGCATAAGTATGAATTCATTTCCTTATGCTCAAATTAAACCCATTCATTCACACTCAAACTTATCATGCCTTACAAACATAGGCATTTTTAATAATACACTAATGAATGCATTAAGTAATTACACTTTACAGGTACTCAACTAAGTTCCCAATTCTCAAACATTCATAACTAACACATCACTTTTATCATTTAAAACACATTTGTGTTCATAAGTATACTTCATTCCTTTAACAACTTATAAGTTCCAAAATTAGATACTTTGTTACGTAATAACACCTTCTTTAAGTTATTACTTCAATTAAAAATCCAAATCTTATACAACCTTTAATGAACTTATTCCACAACAAACTAAGTTCGTTTTACACCTTAATTAAGTCTAATTAAACCATTATAAAGTACCTTAACTTTATATGATCCAATAATTGCCCAAAACCAATCTTTTCTCCTTCTTAAGTACTTCGCACGACTGTGGTAATAAGCCTTATAAATCTCACGATCGTGGGATGACTAAACCGAAGGTTCACTCACCCACAATCTCCAATTTGTTTCCAAAACTTAACTTTTTCACTTCCATTCGATACACCTTCACCAAAGACCATCAATTTCACTTCAATTCTACCTTATTCATGCTTCAATACCTCATCAAATTCATGTCCAAACCAATTAAAAAATTATTCATTAACTAACTTACAAATCAATATCTTCCATACATCAAAACCAAACTAGAAGTTATCATACAAGGGTCATTTTTCCAGCTTTCATTTATCATCATCTTAACACATATTTCATGCCAATTCAATTATAATAAAACTTATATTAATACATGCTATCAAGTTTAGAATTCCCTTACCTAATTACCTTCAATTTCCTTCTTCAAAAAACTAACCAAACCAGCCCTTCATGCAACCAAAACACTTTCGAAATCTAGGTAGATGTAAGATGATCTTAACATTAAGATGATAACAACATAAAAGGTAGTACAAAGTAGCTTTTTTAATGCAGTAACTTACAAGGATTCCAAGAGAAAATCATCCCAAAAACTCTAAAAGTTGAGAGGAAATGAGAGAGTTTCGGTGGAGATAGTGCAAAATAATGAAGAATAAGTAAAACAAAAATTACTCCAACAGAAACTTGCCTCATCCATTGCTAGGTTTCATCAAGTTGTAACAACATATGTCACTATGCATGTTCTTCATTTGCCCCACATTAGAGATGTCAAATGTCACCAATATATTAAACCATTTATCACATACTTATTACTACCACTTATCAATTTATGAACTATGTCATTTGTCAATGCATCAACTATGCCAGATGTCACTAACTCATAACCTTAGTCATTCTAATTTTTTTGTACCAATTTATCTGGCCACTTCACAATTTTCATAATCCAAATGTATATTTTAATACTTTAATTTCCTAATGATGACAATTAATTCAAAAAAACTAATTATGAGCCATTAAACCATCACTAATTATGATCCATTAAACCAAAATTCAAATTATATTCAATTCTCAAACATCTTATAATTTTTAACACCCATCATAGATGTACTTTCATGAACATGTAATATTCCAACTATTTTACAATTTGAGGCCTTACAAATGAGATGGGATATCATTAATTTGGATATACTAGCACATGTTATACTCCTTGATTAGGTCAAGCAGTAGATCTCATAAGCTGTAGACTTGAATTGTTTATAGTTAACATATGGATGTTTACTAAGGGTACATTGGATTGACCTACTATGAAACAATCATATGGATATTATATTCTAGTGTTAATGATAGTCTCATCATAGCAACAGTGCAAATGTCCTTTGATCTGAGGTGCTCAAGAATATCTCAGATATTGATCATATGTTTTGACTCCATTATCGGTGTCTTTTAGGGGTTACTCATAAGGTGGTGATTGGGTACAACTTGAGATATTCGGAGGTAATTGAGTAGCCAATAAAGGATTCACCACTTCTGATAGAAGGAGATGATACCCACGAGCTCTTATCAGGGTTATTACTTCAAATTCTTTGACCAGAGCAGATATGTGTCATAAAGAGAGTCTTCAATGATGCATAGAGCAATGAGATCCTCAGGACAAGATCTAATATCACTTGAACTAGATGTGACATAGTCAGTCTAGTGGGAGTTGATACTTTGACCATATTCTAAACCAAGTGGGGTATAGATGGTGAAAGGACGAATTGCATAGCAACATTACATATGGAAGGTTCGTAGTCAAACTACTGACTTTCTGGTCAATTGGAGGTCATAATGTATTGCTAAATATCGCTCTTGACTTACTTGAATTAAGTATTAATTCAAGTGGCCAACATAACCGATAACCTAATGGGTCACACACATAGGAGATCCGAAGGATGAGTAACATGTTCTTGAATGGTGATTCAAGATATGAGAGAGTATTTCAGGATTGTATCGCGATGTGATCGTGGTAGAAAACATTGCTTGGAATGGATTAGAAACAAGTGTTGTTGGCTGTCAATTTCCATTAACTTCCCAAACTTCCATTAACACATGCTATTCATGATCATTAACTTCCTAAACTTCCATTAATGCATGTTACTTATGCTCATTAACTTCTCATAACTTTCGTTAATTTATGCTATTCATGACCATTAACTTCCCATAACTTTCCACTAGTGATGGGGGTTATGGAATGTCAAATGGTGCAGAAAATAAAGATGATTTTCGTGCATCTTGTGTAAGACACAAGAAAAAAAAGATTCTTTCTTATACACATACTCCTTTTCTCTCTAACTCTCACAAGAGTTTTTATCTTTGCTAACATAAAGAAAGAATTTTAAACATCTCCTAGTGAGGTTTCATCCTTCTATCTTCATGTAGATTTTCATTAAAGATGTTCTACGTTGATCATTGTGGTTTACGACAACTCAACACGAAGAAGATCGTCAAAAAAGTACGTAAAACCCAATATGGAGAAGATTAAAGAACAAAGAAGATCATCAGCAAAGCTTGTGTATATCTTACATTTCATGTTTTTGTTTTCTATATCTATATGCATGAGTAGATATAGTTTTTGATGTTCTGTTTTATTTTCCATTGCATATATTTGATATATATATTATGTATGAGATGTATGGTCAGAACCTTACAAAAGGAAGAAGCATTGAACTACTTATACGACCACTATGTTCTCCTCTCCTAAAAGCTTAAGTCTTGAGTAATGTTACTATCTGTAAGGTATAGAGACAAGTATACTCTATACTCTCTTCTTCTAATAATCTTGTGTATCAAAAAGTCTAAGATAGACTATGATTGTTTTTAAAACAATTCCATTGTGAGATTAGAGTTTAACAGGGAAAGAATGTAGATAATGTTATGACTATTGTTTTAAAAGGGAAAAGGTGTTGTGAGAGAGTAGAGTTCCTAAGAGGAAAGCTGGGTGTTGTGCCCGTGAAGAGAAGAACTTTAAAGTCTCGGTCATCATACCTAGAACTTACCAATAGTCACAAGGATCCCATGTTGTGTCTCCATAGTTTACCAGACACTACAGTAGTCTACAATCCGATTTTAGTTAGTCAATGATCTTCTCAAAGGCGTGGTTTGGCCAGTTGATTATCGTACTTTCCCTGTGTGCCCTTCGAGGTCCCGTGTTGGTATCAGTTGTTTAAGTGATTTGGTATGTTTTCCCTTCACAAGGCCTTTTAGGGGGCTCATTGGTGACAGAGCCACCAGGTTTTGGCTTGGGTCACCCCACATTGTGAATTTGAATCCTCGAATGATAAAAAGGGAGGACTCGTAGTACCATTGCATCATAGTTGCACAAGTGGAGCGTGATGATTGTTTAAGTGATTTGGTATATTGTCCCTTCACAAGGCCTTTTGGGTGGCTCAGTGAAACACTTATACAACCACACGCTCCACTTACACATACTCTGATGATGCAATGGCATTACGAGTCCTCCCTTTATCAATTAGGGATTCAAACTCGCAACGTGAGGCGACCCAGGTTGAAACTTGGTGGCTTTGATACCACTGAGCCCCCAAAAGGCCTTGTGAAGGGAATAAGTATTGAACTACTTATATAACTACCACGCTCCACTTACACAACTCTGACGCAATAGCACTACTGTTCCATCCCCATATTCTTTTTCTAGGATTTGAACTAGCGAGGTGGGGCAACCTAAGGCGAAACCCCATATTATTTTTCTAGGATTTGAGCCAGTGACATGGGGCAACCTAAGGCGAAACCTGATAGCTCTAATACCACTAAGCCCTCCAAAAGGCCTTGTAAAGGGTTAACATATCGAACTACTTATACAACCGCTAAAAGGCCTTTTGAAGGGAAGAAGCACCGAACTACTTATACAACCACCATGCTCCACTTGCACATACTCTGATAATGCAATGACGCTACGAGTCCTCCCCTTATCATTCAAGGATTCAAATTCGCGACGTGGGGCAACCTAGATTAAAATCTTGTGGCTCTGATGCCACTGAGTTCTCCTAATAGTAGTAGTAGTAGTAGTAGTAGTAGTAGTAGTAGTAGTAGTAGTAGTAGTAGTAACACTACAAGAAAACAAGTCCTTTTGCGACGTTTTAAAAACGTCACAAAAGGTCCTAAAAACGTCACAGAAGCTCTTTTGCGACGTTTTAAAAAACGTCACAAAAAACGTCGCTGAATGTGGTGTAGGCAAAAGTTTTTCGCAACGTTTTATGAAAAACGTCACGAAAAACGCGGACATTTCGCAACGTTCTGTGAAACGTCACAAAAAAATTGGACAATCCGCGACGTTTTAAAAGAACGTCACGGATTGTTCGACTTTCCGTGACGTTTTTAAAACGTCGCAGAATATATAAGAATCCGCGACGTTTTTAAAAAAACGTCGCGGAAGACATTCTATGACGTTTTTTGAAACGTCGCAGAATGTCTTCTGTGACGTTTTTATTATTATTTGTATTATTTTTTTCATTTTTTTCAAAAATCATATTAATAACTATTCAATATTATTTATAGATTTTATTTATTTAATAATTCTCCATTTTTTAATATATCAAAATCCTATACCAAAATTAAATTCTAACTTCATAATCTTATTTGTATAATAACTATTCAATA
>JANTNU010000003.1:12818567-12830990 GCA_024752395.1 Erythroxylum havanense
CTCTTAAAATGTTATGATAAGCCCTTTTAAATATGCTTCTGATTGTAGATTGCAAGTAATTCAGAATATAAAAATATAAATGAAGTTGGTAAATTAAACATAATCCAAAAACAATAAAATAAGTTCAAGTTGAGCTTTATGTCAAGTTAGCTCAGGGATTAGTCGCAAAACTAGACATGGCAAAACGGGCGGGTCACCCGTTTACCCATCCGTACCCGCCCTAACAGTCTGGGTATGGGTTGGTATATTTTTTTACCCGTTTTATGTTTACCCGTACCCAACCCACCCGTTGATTTTGCGGGTGGGTCGGCAAAATTATTTAAAAATAAATAAATATATATATATATGTAAGTATATAAGACAAAATTCTTCTTTTCATGTAACTACAAAATTGTATATAGACGATACGCATCCCTGTTCTTCTTGGTTGGGGTTGACAACGAAGAAGTAAGATTTATCTTTTTCTTCTTTTTTCTGTTTTTTAATCTGTGAATTTAATACATGCAATTCTGATCCTGAAGCAAGTCTTTAGCATTCCCTCATTTTGCTTTTCAATGTTCTATCCCTTTCCTCACGCAGAATGAGCTTGCGATTCTGGAGTTCATTCATCTCTTGGTCTTGGTAGAGACCATGGATCGGCATTTCGGGAATGTGGTAAGACCTGAACTAATGCATTTTACCAACTGAACTGGGTTGCTAAACTTCGACCTTCTTTCGACGATCCTATGATTTTGATGTTAAAGTTGATATCTTTTCCATTTTGTCTCTGTCCTTGCTCTAAATCGTGATTCCTTTTCGTCAGTGTGAGCTAGACATCATGTTCCATTTAGAGAAAGCACATTAATTTCATGCTGGAGGAGATGGTCCTGAATGGATGCATTGTAGAGATAAGCAAGTCAAATATCCTGAGCCCAGTACAGCTCATGGATTAACTTAATTAAATTTGTATTAACTAACTTAATTAAATTTGGGTCGTTAAATAGATCATTTCGGTGACATTTTAAACACGCAAAATACGCCCATTTAATAAAAATTTAAACTTGTTGAATAAGTTTATTAATTGAAATTTAAAAAATAAAAAAATATAGCGGGTAACCCGCGGGTCTACCCATACCCGCTGGGCAGGGTATGGATTTTCAAAATCATTACCCGTTTGTATAAATTTACCCGCGAACCCGTATCCGTGTGACCCGTACCCGTGAGACCCGTACCCATACCTGGACCACCCGCCCGTTTGCCAGGTCTACTTACGACCTATGAAACAACAGACGAGCTACAACAATATACTCCTTTGACCCTTCTCTTCGCTCAGGCTCGAGGAGTAGGGGGGCTTATGGTTGGGTCGGATATATCAGGCCCAAGTCCAAGCTCACAGGCTGATCGATCAGTCTCACCCCCGTAGATTAATTTGGGCTTAATCCACACATCCACAGCCCATTAGCATGAGGAAGCCTCCCATGCACGTACGTAAGGAGACGTAAAGACCTAAAACCTAGCCGAAAACCATATATAAGGTATTATTTTCTCATAACGGAGGTACGCAATCTTGACCTAGCTTTTTCTCTGCATTCCACGATCTCACCTTCACCAGAAACTTACTTGAGCGTCGGAGGGGCTAATCGGGACATCACCCCCGACGTGCCTTCCATTGTTTTGCAGGTATTCTCTACGTGAAGTTCATCACAGAAGGTTGCCAATCAATGGATCCAAACGGCGACGCACTGTTCGGCCAGAATTCGGCTGAACCAAAACCTATTCCTCAAACACAAATTTTAGTTTAAATAGTATTTTTATTGATGAGAATATGTTGTAGTTAATTTAATTGGACTCGTATTTATATTTTCACGTGATAAAATAATTTGATATTACTATTTGTTTTATATAACTTGGGTTAAAGAAGTCAGACCATAGGTGCTAAAAGTCTATCACTGTCGCAACATTTCTTTGGTTTTGAACAACTGGCTCACCGTATTCTTTCCCTACTGACATTGATAAAAACAACAGTCAACCATCGTAAAGTCACATCTTAATTAGCAGAAACATAATTGCACAATTCAAAGGTGTAAGCTTTACCAACTCAAGAAGTGTCCATTTCCTTTTTTTTTTTTTCGGTTTTGATGAATTCTTGTTTGCAATTGCAAGTTTGTAAGGTCTTCGATATAATTAAATACATAATTGACTGTATAGGTGTCTGGTAGCATTTAAACTGATCAAACTTGTCGGGATCCTTCTGTCATTCAGACTGAAACATCCTCCCTGAGTCTATGATCATTATGTTAATTGAACCTGTAATTGGCCATTTCTACTACTTAAGTACAACACACATATATATATAGCTGGTAATTCCCTTTCAGATTATGTTGTAAATCACTAAATTTTGTTGCTTTTTTCAATAATATTTGATCTCTATTGATGTTCTTATTAAATTAAAAACCGTAGGAGTGCACTGGTAGCAATTATTCCATAAG
This sequence comes from Erythroxylum havanense, assembly GCA_024752395.1. Lineage (NCBI taxonomy): Eukaryota > Viridiplantae > Streptophyta > Magnoliopsida > Malpighiales > Erythroxylaceae > Erythroxylum > Erythroxylum havanense. The sequence goes on from JANTNU010000003.1 coordinate 12,821,036, forward strand.
ATTGAGAAGAACTCCTAATAGTTTTTTTCGGTTATTTTATTACTAAATTTAGAGTAGAGCATCAAACATAAGAAAAAAAGTGTATAGGCCGGATAGTTTATGAAATGATATAAAGTGAGCCGATCGACTTGTTTTTATCGGTCTGTGATTCACCAGCCAAAAGTTCTATATAATCATAATCTATCTGAAATAGAAAAAGAAAAAAAGAAATAATATGCACCCCTCCAATTAACTACGACAATATTAAATTTACCTCTCCACATCGATGATTATAACGTTTGTCTCATTCCTGCTTTGTATATCTCTCCCATGTGCTATTAACTGGTATTCTACTTTATATATTGTGTGGTGCAGTAGCAGTATTGCAACTGTATACTGCCTTCTCCCCTTTTTACTGTTTATAATAAATTGTCCCTTTCTATTACTTGAAATTGGCAATAATGAAAAGTAAAAAGAGTTATTCAAAACTAATTATAAAGAAAATCAGTTGTTTATTTTTTGTAAGTTTTTGAAAAGTCATCAGGTTATACAATTCCAAAACAACCTAAGATTTAACTCTTTGGTTTATGACACTAGAAAACGTTGCTAATTACTTGCTTTCTAAGGCCAAATAAGAAGGGAGGTCCGAGTTAAACGTCCCTCGCAAACATTGCCTATTAAGGTCGTTAATAAAAAGAAAGATCGAATTGAATATTTGTACAGTGGAAGTGTGAACTATGACCACGAACTGTTGAGTGAGTGAACCTCTGCCTTTATATCTTCCACTGTTTATGAAAAGTTAAAGGACACACTGCTTCCTAACTTTGTTCCAAATTTTAAGCCATCTTTGCGGAATGCTTCTTTCCCTCAAGTGATAGCGATCGCAACAAGGAAGCATTAATTATTTTGTTGAAAGGGAATGATAAAAGATTTTATCTTGTCATTAACGGATGCCAACAGGGTTTGGAATTTTTGCTTTTAATTTCCTCCGTTAATCTTATTATAAATGAAACCTTAGCAAGATTCTCGTGGAGATGCTTAGGTAGAAATTGATAGTAAAATGAAAGCGAACAACCATTTTCTTCTGTATCCAACAACAAGCATAACACACCCAACCGTAACCTGCACAATTTCTTGACGCCATGTGGCTGAATTAAATTATATGATTTAGTTAAAAGAAACTGATTAGACTCTGACTTGACAGATATTAAAGCTGTGATCATATAAAATTTCTTTCCTATCAGATATGCTTTAGGCTTTTATTTGCCCCAAGTTGGACAAAGGTCACACGAGGGAACTTCGTCTCATGGCTTAAATAAATACTATAAGAACTTTTTATATACATACATACATACATATATATACGCATGAGTAGGTGGGAACATCGTTTTTAAACACCAATTTTTTTCCCGTGTATTTACTTTTAATTATGGTTTCAGCTAAGCTTGTATTATTTGCCTCCTAAAGGCAAAGACTCTGTAAAAAGTAAGCACAAGGATTCCTCTTTTTCCAAGCTTTGTTTCCTCTGTTTTTCTCTTTAGCAGAGACAAAGCGGAGGAGAAATTTGAAGTGACTGTCATTGACGGTGAGATAAGCCTAAGCAGATTACTGTTTTATGACCTTAGGATTCTGTTATAGGTTCCTATTCTGCGCCCTATTCTTCACATAATATGCTTATTATTAGGACCCATTAGCTCCTTTTTCAACTTTGGTCGGTGTGGTAGACTGCGACTGTAAACCTTAGATTTGAGAGAAGCAGAAGATAAGAGAAGTTCGATGTTTTTCTCCACACTTTGAAAAGGCAAACATACAAGATATTTATACTTAAGGTTACAAGGTAATTGAGATAAGTAACTAGTAACAGATTATAAATATATAACGAGATATACGCCTAACTTACAGCTAATGTACTTGATATATATTAAATAATAAAAACAGAATTTTACATTCCCTTACACGCCCCCGCAAGCTGAAGTCGGAGTAGGATGAAGGCGAAGCTTGTCATGAAAATGATGAAACAGGCGAGTGCCCAATGGTTTGGTAAGCCCGTCAGCTAGCTGATCGACACTAGAGATGAATTTAACTGTGAGACAACCTAGCTTAACTTGTTCACGTACAAAATGGTAATCCAACTCCACATGTTTTGTTCACCCATGAAAACACGATTTGCTATTAAATATACAACACCAATGTTATCGCACCAAAGTTGCGCATGAAGAGAGCGAGGAAAACCAATTTCATGAAGTAGTGATCCCAACCACATAATTTCTGTTGTGACATTACCAATGGCTTTGTATTCGGATTAAGTGGAGAAGCGAGCAACTGTTGGTTGCTTCTTTGAGGACCATGAAATAAGATTGTCACCCATATAAACCAGATACCTACTGGTGGATCGGCGATCATCTAGATAGCTGGCCCAATCATTATCAGAAAAGGCCTGAAGCTGAATATTTGATTGTTTGGTGAAAGTAAGACCAAGAGAAGCAGTGCCACGAAGAAGACGCTTGACTGCTTGCCAGTGAATATCAATTGGACTGTGCACGAATTGAGCTAAATTGTTGACGGAAAAGGTAAAGTCAGGCCTAGTGAGAGTCAGATACTGAAGAGCGCCAAGAACTTGACAATATTGCTCAGGTTGTGGATGAGGAGAACCCATGGCTTTACTCAGGGTGGGAGCCTTGGGCATTGGTGTAGCACATGGTTTGGAAGTGAGCATATTGGTCTTACGAAGAAGATCCTCCAAGTATTTTTGTTGACTGAGAACTAAGCTGGTAGGTTGACGTAGGACTTGAATGCCTAAGAAAAAATGCAGAGGACCCATATCATTGACAGGAAACACCTGTTTAATAGACTGAAGAAACCAATCGAGCTTAGTGGCATCAGAATAAGTTAATAAAATATCGTCCACATACACGAGAACATAAAATTTCAACATCCCAATTATGAGATAGAAGAGAGACGTGTCAACCTTGGAGGGTGTAAAACCAAGCTGAAGTAGGTAATTAGTGAGTCATTTGAACCAAGCCCTAGGTGCCTACTTAGGGCCATATAATGATCATTGAAGTCGACAGACATGGTGAGGAAATTGTTGGTTGCTTCTTTGAGGACCATGAAATAAGATTGTCACTCATATAGATTAGATACCCACCAGTGGATTGACGATCATTCGGATAGCTAGGCCAATCACTATCAGAAAAAGGCCTGAAGTTGAATATTAGATTGATTGGTGAAAGTAAGACCAAGAGAAGCAGTGCCACGAAGAAGACGCTTGACTGCTTGCCAGTGAATATCAATTGGACTGTGCATGAATTGAGCTAAATTTTTGACAGAAAAGGCAATGTCAGGCCTGGTGAGAGTCAAATACTGAAGAGCGCCAAGAACTTGACAATATTGCTCAGGTTGCGGATGAGGAAAGCCTATGGCTTTACTCATGGTGAGAGCCGTGGGCATTGGTGTAGCACATGGTTTGGAAGTGAACATATTGGTCTCACGAAGAAGATCCTCCAAGTATTTTTGTTGACTGAGAACTAAATTGGTAGGCTGACATAGGACTTGAATGCTTAAGAAAAAATGCAGAGGACCTATATCCTTGACAGGAAACACCTGTTTAATAGACTGAAGAAACCAATCAAGCTTAGTAGCATCAGAACAAGTTAATAAAATATAGTCCACATACATGAGAACATAAAATTTCAACGTCCCAATTGTGAGATAGAAGAGAGACGTGTCAACCTTGGAGGGTGTAAAACCAAGATGAAGTAGGTAATCAGTGAGTCGTTTGAACTAGGCCCTAGGTGCCTGCTTGAGGCCATATAATGATTGCTGACGTCGACAGACATGGTGAGGAAATTGTGCATGGTGGAAGCCTGCCAATTGCTCCATGTATATTTCATCCTCCAAGTGACCATGAAGAAAAGCATTGGAGATATCAATTTGTCTAATAGGTCATCAATGAATAGTAGCCAATGATAAAATAGTGTGGACAGTAGTGAACTTAATTACAAGAGAAAAGGTGTCGCGATCGTCCACACCTGCTTGTTAAGCATAACCTTTGGCCACTAATCGAGCCTTATACCGTTGAATGCTGCCATTGAGATGTCGTTTAATGCGAAACACCCATTTGTTGCCAATAATGTTTTTGTGTTAAGGTCGGGGAATGAGTCTCCACGTTTGGTTCTCAATCAGTGCATTGATTTTATCCTGTATAGCTCAACGCCATTCTAAAACTGATGTTGCTTGGCATATGGTTCTTGGTTCTTGGGTAAGATAATTCGGTTTGGTATGAGCTAGGTGAGCTTGCCATTTGGTTTTGGTAATGGGTCTAAGTTCCATGACATGGCTTCAGATTGGAGTGGGTTTTGATTTGGCTAATGGTTGTGGATTATATTGGGTAAGATCAACCAAAAGATTTCAACCAGGAGAGGACGTGGATAAAGAAGTGTTGTGGGTGAGAACAAGAGGAGAAGATAAGATGGGCAGTGAATATGGAGATGAAGATGGAGGCTGACGTGTTTCTGGTAAGGTGAGTGGAAGATATCTAGATAAAGGTGTTTGAGGTTGACATGGCTGTGGAAGGGTGGTCGTGAGAGATTTAAATAAGGGTGATTTAGGCTGATCTTGTTGTTGAGGGGATAATAGCGTAAGAGAGTTGGAGAAGGATGATTTGGGTTGATTTTGTTGGTGATGGGATAGAGATGATAAGGATTTAGATGAATCTGGTTGATGATGGGATAAAGATGATAAGGATTTATCTAGTTGTTAATGGGATAAAGATGAGAAGGATTTACGTGGATGGGATAAAGATTGGAGGTATTTGCATGTATCTTGTGAGATTGATAAGGATTGGCGTGTATCTTGTGAGGTTGATAAGGATTGGCATGTATCTTGTGAGGTTGAGAGGGTAGGAGATAACGTAGATATATATGGTGTGTTTGAAATAAGAATCGAAGGAGAAAAACAAGGAGTGGAAGAAGGATTAGGCCTCATACTTGATGAGGTAGCTGATGGAGGATCGGAATTAGAGTGCACAATAGTGGTAATGTTGACCCAAGGAGCTTGTGTAGGCATAGTACTTGAAGGAGGAGTGACAGAATCAGCATACGGAAAAATGTGTTCATTGAATTTAACATGACCCATAATAAAGTCGACCTATTTTCTTGTCAAGACATCTATAAGCAGCGTGATTTGGATTGAGTCCAAGATTAACATGCATAATAGTTCTAAAAGAAAATTTATGAGCTTGATACGATCGGAGTCATGGAAAAATCGTGCAACCAAATGGTTTGAGTTGTAAATAGTTCGAAGTTGTCTTATGCAAAATTTGAAAAAGAGACTATTTGGAGGGAACATAACTCAATAAGATATTAATAAAAAAAAAACACTTTGTTCTAGTGCAAAATTCTATAACTTTAAAAAGGTAAAGATGCATGAGCAAGTAAAGTTAATGTAGTATCAACTAAATGATGAATTTTCCACTCAGCTGTGCCATTTTGCTCATGGGTATATGGGAAAGCAATTTTGTGATGAATACCAACTTGTTTAAAATATGCACTTAATTTCTAATATTCACCTTCCAATCAGAATGGAAGGATCGAATTTTCTCCTGAAATTGTCTGTCAATAAAATTTTCAAATTGCAAAAAGATGTCATAAACCTCACTTTTATTTTTCAAAAAATACACCCAAGTGTATCATGAAAAATCATCAATAAACAAAACAATGTATTTGTGGCCATGAAAAGAAAGAGTAGGAGATGGCCCCCAAACATCTGATTGAACAATATCAAATGGAAAATGACTTTTGTGTTCAACAGTAACTAAAGGAGTTCGAGACATTTTTCCTAAGAGACAACTAGAACAAGAACTCAACTTGGAGGAGTTACTAAAAATACTTTTATTTTGAACCAAAGTTTGAAGTTTCTTAAAGTTAGGATGATCGAGTCTAGTGTGCCACTCATTATGCGACACGACCTTAGCTGCCAAGGCCTGCTTAACTGATTGCAACTTGTACACTCTGTCTTTATTGGGTCCTTGAATCAACACCCTCTTGGTCACCTGATCCTTAATAACAAAATGAGTGGGCCAAAATTCAAAGAAGCAAGCGTTATCAGTAGTGAATTTTTGCACTGACAAGAGGTTTGTGATAATTTTTGGAATGCAAAGTATTTGGTGTAAATGTAAGATATCAGTTTTAGAAAGAAGCTGAACATTACCAGTATGAGTGATCTGTAAGCCCTGACCATTACCAACATGAAGACTGTCATTCCCATTGTAATCTTGAGCAGTTGCTAACTCTTGAACATCAGGGGTGATGTGGTAGTTGGCAGCCGTGTCAAGATACCAAGCTTGTTGAAATTGAGGTGGCATTGGTGGAGCTTGATAACCATAAGGAGAGTGAACATAGATGGCTTGCAGAAAATTGTAGCGGGGTCTAGAATTGCGTAGCTGATAGCCACTGAAAGATGGCACATTTCGAGGCGCGTATCTGCTGTGACAAGTGACAGTCGTGTGATTCCCTTTTCCGCAAATTTGGCAGGGGCCCTGAGATCGCTACTGATTGCTATTCTGACACCCATTGTTACCTCCATTATGTGATGGTCTAGGTGAAGAATAGGAAGGAGTAGGAGTGGCTGATGGAGTGGAATTCTTGAGAACCATATTAGCCTGTGGAGTATGAAGCCCTTGCAACAAATTCTCACGGGTAACTAATTGCCCGTGCAACTCATGAAACGAGATAGGATCAAGACGAAGATTCAGAGTAGTGATAATTGTATGATATTCAACACCAATGTTACGATATATTATCGCTTAAACTCAACAGGTGTAAGTGGCTTACCTGCGGCTTTAAGTTCATCCACCTTGGCTTTTGCTTTTTGAAGATATTCAGAGACGGACATATCATTGCACTTAAATTCTTGTAATTCAATATGTAATTGAAGTTGTCGATTTTGTGACATAAAGCCGAAGGTGTGCACAAGAGCTGTCCATACCTCTTGCGCAGTCGTAAGTCTAATAAAATAGGGAAAGATTTTTTCCATCAATGATGAGAAGAGCCAGGAAAGGAGCATTTGATCTTTCTTGAACCAATCCTCATATGCAGGATTTGATATTTCATTATTGGTAGAATTGAGAATGGTAGGAGAAGGACAGGGATTGGTGAGAAGATACGTAAGATTCTGATAATTGAGAATGGGCGAAATTGAGTCTTTCATGCCAAGTAGTTTTTGGTGTTCAGTTTGACAGAGAAGGAATAATAATGAGTGGAGGTAACGGTAGAGGGAGAAGGTGGATTGACTGGTGGGATAGCAGTAGAAATAGTGATAGCAGTTGTTTTGGGTGGAGTAGAGACCATTATTATGGCTCTAATATCGTGTAAAGTTTAGATTTGAGAGAAATAAAAAATAAGAGAAATTCGTTGTTATTCTCCACACTTTGAAAAGGAAAAAATACAAGATATTTATACTAAGTTTACAAGCTAATTGAGATAAGTAACTAGTAACAGATTACAAATATATAACGAGATATACACCTAATTTACAACTAATGTACTAGATGCATATTAACAAATAAAAACATAATTTTACATTCCCTTACAACCACTCCACCATCAATAGGACATTTCAAATCTAATATCATTGAACCTTGATTTTGGATAACTAAATCGAAGGTTAAGTTCTTGTATTACAATTTAACAGATTTTAGTGCAATAATGATGAATCTAGCAAAAAGTATCCATCAGATGTATGATTCATTATGCTGGCTTTTGTTAGTATATATATCACTTGTTATTAACAGTATATGGACACAAACACATTAGTTTTTTTCTGTCTTGCACGTTTTTTAGAATAGGATAGTTAAATCTAAGTAATTAATTAATATGATATTTGTGATAATTCACTTAGTTATCGACCCGTCTATATGAAGTGGCAATAGAACTTATAGATTCTGCCTAAATTCATATTTTATGTCATGCATGCTATAATGACGACAACCCATCACTTCATTTTGCAAGTTCACTAAATATTTTACTTTATTTTGTCGAGAAGAAAAGAGGTGTGACTGTGCACAGACAAGTCAAACATCGAAACAAATAAACAAGAACAAGAGCAAAATCAAAAATGACTTTTTGGTCAAAATATTTATCTTACTTTTCTCAATTAAGGATTAGATAAGGGTCTAGAAATGGAGCCAACTTGAAGGTTTAGGTTGCATGGTTGTTGTTATATGATTGGAACTTATATGGTCTTGTAAGCATGTTGTGTACCTCCATGATTACATTTCTAGTTCCACGACTTGGTGTCCGAACCAAAATCCAAAGACGAGTGGATGGTAATTAGAGAAAGGAAAAAGACCTTCCATTTCTTTTCTTTTTTTACCCTTCTTGTCCATCAACTTCATTGATATATATGAGTGGCGGAAGCAGCTCCACAGCAAAACCTTCAATAGGAAAAGTCAACCAAAACAGGAGCCTAAATAATAGCTAGCACAATTCCTTTTTAAATATGATAATTGTAAATTGCATCATATTTTAAGACATAGTTTGATATGCGTTTAACTATTAATTCAATCATTTAGTATGTGTTTAAGTTATAATTGTGTTAGTTTGTTAATTATTTGTGTTTAAAGTATTTTATGGGTTAATATATATCTTTGAGCTTAAATATTATGATTTTTAGGTACTTTGATGTGTTTATTAGTGTTTCAATGTCAACATCGAAGAACAAAGAAGTTTAAGAGATATTCAGATTGAAATAACGACCCACAATAGGCCACGATCGTGATAGAGGCACCTGAGTTGTCCCATGATCGTGGCTTAAATGTCACGATCATGATAAAAGGCTTAGAATTAGGTCATGATTGTGGCTTGCCTTGGGTAGATGCGCAACCTGTAACATCTAACCCCCACTGGAAGGGTAAAATAGTAATTTGGAAAGGGGCCGAGAGTGTTTAGTATTGTGTTGCAATATTTATGCATATCATTGCACGTGGATAGTGAAATTGCACATGAACTTGACTGTACTTGCATTCATGTCATTTTCCGGTATTTGTGCCTAAATGGAATGTGGTTGAGAATTACGTGGAAATTGTATTTGGAAAATTATTTAGAGTGAGTCTTTGTGTGTTTTATATTTTAAGAAAATTTTTGGAATTTTTTGGGACTTTTTCGGAGAAAATTCCCGGACCGAAAAAAAATCGTGAAGTGATGAACCGGTTGATTTTTCGATAGTGAAAATTGTTACCTAATGGCATTGGAATATTGGATAAAATAATTTTGAGATTGTAATTAGAGCTATTGGAATTAGATGGAGTAAAGATTTAATTATCTATTTGTTTTTAGTTCTTTTTATTAATGATTTTTTGTCTTTTTCTCTCATTAAAAGACAAGTGTCCCAAACTTATTAAATGTTCTTGTCTTTGGTTATCCCATTCTAGACTCTTCTTATTGTATAAGTTGGATGTGCTTTTGAAATAAAAGGATAAAGGTTGGCTTTGTAGTTCTCCTCCACCGAAACTCTCCTCTTTTCCCTCTTCATTAATTTTTTTTGAAAATCCTCCAACTTAAGTGCTTCTTTTACAAGCTTAAACCTCCTATTTCCTTATTATGATGGTGATTATACATGTGGAGTGAAGTGGAGAAGTTGATGTTAGGTAAATAAGCTAAGAGTTGAAAAGCTTGATTTGGTAAGATTTTAATTATGCTTTGGAAGTAGTAGTGGTTAGATGCATTAATTGGAAATTTTGGTGCATTAATTATGATTTATGATGCACTAATTTCATGAAACCTATGTTTGATTTATTGTGTATGTTGAAGTGAATCTAGCAATGTTAGATGACTATTATTCAAAAGAAATTGATTGATTATGGATGCTGCAATTTTGAGGGTTTATGTTGAACTGAAGTATTTGATGAAAGTTAGGTTGAATAGGTGGGTAAATTGAGTGCTAATTGAAGTAGAATTGATAAGGGAATGAAAGGAAT
>JANTNU010000003.1:12831090-12842239 GCA_024752395.1 Erythroxylum havanense
GTTTTGAGAGGCATTGTGAAGGCAGTAACTTTGAGTGTATTTTTGACACCCTTAGAGGTGAAATTAGTTTTTGTGTCTTTCATGAAACTTGTAGAGCTCTCTTTTCTCTATAAAATAGAAATCAAGTTTGTTCAATTGGAAGTTCAGAGTAGGGAGTTATTCCCTCTGAAAGTTGGTATGTCGAAGAAAGTTGTGCAGATCTAGCATTGTAGTAGTGTAAGTCGACTTGGATAATTCGACTAACACATGCACAGTAGTGTAAGTCGACTTGTAGTCTCAGATAAGTCGACTTACACATGCATAGGAGGGTAAGTCGACTTAGAATCCTCCGCCTAATCGACTAGGACATGTAACTTGTCCATTCGACCTTCGATTGCCCTGATTCTCGAGGCATCGGATTCGTGAATCATTTAATTTCATTTCTATGTGAAATTGGGAAATTTTAGAGGCGAAATTGACGGAAATGGGTTAGGCCAAAGTGATGGGATCGGGTAGCGATTTTTGGACCTTTTGACGTCCGAATTGAGCTATTGTAGTGTCTATGGTTTCTTTGGGCATAGGGGAACATTTTTACAGTGTGATTTATAGAATGATACCGGGAATGTCACGAACATGCATTATACACATTTTCATTGATACATGTGCATCTTTAAATAGTTCTGCCTGTACATTTGGTAATGTGTATGCAATTGCACTGTTATAGAGGCTCGTTTGGAATGTCAACCTACTGACGTTGCTGGGACTTCCAAGTATTAACTCGGAAGTAATAGGTGAGTAACCTAGTTAGTTCCTCAACTTCTGATTGTTTATGGTTCTGTACTGATAATTCTGTAGAGAATAATGGTGTATATGTGAAAACTGATTATGACTGAAATGTCGGACCGAAGGTCCGAAGGAATGAGAATTGGACATTGAAACGTAAGCCGTTTGTGAATGTGATAGATTGTGACTATATGATGATATGTATGATTGAGAATAATCTGTTTGATTCTGATAAATGGGATGTGCGTGCAATGTGATTTTTGTAATAATGTGATACATGAATTATGTCCATGTTCATAAATAATAGTTGTGACTGGAGCAGCTACTGATCAGAGCTTCAAGCTCAACGAAAGGGAATAGTGCATACCCAGAGGGCTCTCCTATCCCTAAGACGCGTGGGAAGTAGTGCATACCCAGAGGGCTCTCCTACTCCTAAGATACGATCATTGTGTAATGAACCCTAAAAGGGACAGATCAGAGCTATATGCTCAACGTTTAATGTGTCCGAAAAGGGACAGTTCAGTGCTATAAGCTCAATGTTAATGCGCCCAAATTGAGACAGTTCAGGCGCCCAGTCACAACACAGAATTAAAATGGGAAAATAATGAAAAAATATTATGTGTTCATTATTATGTTTTGACTGAATTGTGAACATGGGAAAAAGGATTTAATGCTTTAGATTTGCCTGATAATTGTTATATGATGATAATAAATGTATAATTAACTGAACTGTGAATTGCTTGCGATATGCATGAATTGGGTTAACCATCGATGATGGTTTCTCATTGAGTTCGCAAGCTCACCCAAAATTGCAACTATTTTTCAGGATAAGAAGAATACCCCGTTAGGTCAATAGGAGTATACTTATAACATTCAAGTGACGGATAGAGGTCGGGATCAGTTCGCGTCTGCATTGGTCTGCATTAATGTATTTTATTTTTCTGAATTTTTGTATGAATGATTAGGTCAAATTGTAAATTCATTGACTGATATAAATGGGATTTATGAAAAGGGCCCTGAGGCCATTGAATTATTCATGTATTGTTTTCCGCATAAATGTTGATGTGGATGTGTTTGAGAAAAGAAAACAAAAAGTTTATACTGAGTTTTGACTAAATGATGTAGCACACCATCTTCACGGAGCACGGACTCGGATATCACCATCGATGTCTGGTTCGGGTCTTGCGGGAGTGGGGTGTTACACAGCCATTTCCAAATTTCGCATTTCAAGAGATTTTTTGGACCTTGGAAAAATCCTAGTTCAATCATAAACACAAAAGAACATAAATAGAGCAACCAGAATATAAAGAAAGAGCTTCTTGCATTAGCCACCATCACCAAACCTAGATATAGTTCATCAAGAGATTGAGAAAGAGACTTGGAAGAGAGACGTGGAGAAGAAGCCTACACGGAGTACTTCCTGGAATAGAAGATTTCTTGTCGTTGCTACTTCCGTCGTCCATTAGGATCTATTTTCTAGTGTATTTTCATTTTCATCTATGTATATAATTAGAATAGCTGTTGAGATATGATTTATGAATATTGAGGATTGTCTAAATTCACCTTCAGGTTATTTTTATCTTTGATTCAATAAAAATCTGATTACTTATGTGAATTTGGATTCATTGTGATTGATTTCTACATTTTTATAAATCGGTAATAGATTGTGATGGTGAGCCAATGAAAAATAATTAAATTGGACTAATGAGAGTTGAGTAATTTAATAAGAACAAGAAATCTATCAAATCGATAATTGTGTGACGAGATATCTCACATAAGTTCCAATAGTCTAGTAGAAAACTTTAGATCTAATTAGGTTAGATAAATTGTGAATTGAGAAATTGTAATTTTTCATAATCTGATTAGGGTTTATAATTTAAAGCTTTTGATTATAACTCGAGAGAGAGTAATCATTCATAAGATAGTCCAGGACTAATAATCCGACATTTCATAATTAATTAAGTTAGTGTTAAAAATAGGTAAAAATTTTCCCTTTCTCTCAATTGGTAGTTTCTAAAGTTGATTATTGGTGTGTGCATCACAATTTACTGATTTGTTAATATTTTGTGATTAATTCTTGAGTTGAATTGGTTGATTTGATTGATTTATTGAATTGTGTTATTATTTTAACTTAGTTATAGTTCGAATTTCTGTAATTTGTTTCGACCTTAGAGTTTAGGATTAGATTAAACTTCCTCGTAAGATTAACACCTTAGATATTATGTGAATGATCCGAACGCATGCGGAATATCGAGGTTAAAATATTAAAACTACACATATCGAAAAATCGCGATCAAGATAACATAATCGGAGCATGATTATGCTTTATTTTGAGTAGCCGACAAACCGGCCTGTCGCTGCTGCAAGCTCTTTTTTCCTTGTGTATATGTCAAGCTTTTTTATTGTAGATACTTGTGCATTATTAGACTGCATCGAAGTATCGAACTACTTTTTGGAGCTAATCTTATGACAGAAAATCTTAAAAACCTTGGAATTACATAGATCCGTGTCTTGGGTATACAAACATTGCAAAGAAACAGAAGACTGATGATCCCGAAGGTTAAAAAATTTATTCCCCATCACAGATCTACTTTCTTGATATAATCTTTGTCCTTCTCCATTGGAAAAATTGATACTGTTAAATAATATGTTCAACTTGTCAACTCCCTGGCGCAAGTCTAACTGTTTTTGACCGAACTTGTTGGTGCAGAAAACATGCCAACTGTGTAAAATTACTGATCTATTCATTTGATTTGGAGTAATAAGATCTTGGTGTCAATCAATTGACAGAATCTAGTCTCTTGTAGAAAGCTGAAAGCTCTATTTACCTAACGCCAATATTCATGGAACTGTCTCCAAGCTCCATGATGACTATTCATGGCATGGACACATGTTAACCGAGCACTTGGTAGGGTATAAACACAGCCTAACAAGACATACCAAATTCTGCCCTTTAATTTGCCCTTGTCTTTTTATTTCCTGTTGGCAACTGTTTTTGCCTTTCTGTTTAGACTAAGTAAAGCGGAAATGGAACTGTAAGTCGTCTCAGAGCTCGAATTGCTAGTTGTATGGCAGATGGCCGATTCTTGAGGGGCCAGTCACGTGCTATTAGCTGACAAAGGTTTCTGTCCCAATGATCTGTCACTTATCAGCTGTTTTTGTTTAAGATTTACCCAAAAAAGTGAAAAAACATGAGTTCAATCCTTTTATATGCTGTTCATATTAATCCTTCAACATCTAGTGGTGCTGCCGCAGGAATGTTAAAATTTCAAAACAAAAGTAAGGCCTTACAAGGATATTATACAATGAGAAATGGTAGGTACAGTCCTTGAAGTTTTTGTTATGCCTTGGTGTGTACTTGGAAAATGGTACATGAAAAGGACTCAGCAGATGATCACTTTTAGGTTTTAAAAAGCAATGTGGGCACCAATTACATGTACTCCTTGCCTATGCAGTAGTTATCTTGCGGCCAAGCCCAATAATAAGTTTTTATGCACGTTTACTTCATAAGCCTTTTCCCCTGCCTGCGATATTTTACAAGGAATCAAAGTCATCCTGGATTCAATTAAAATTGTGGGTCTTGTTTTTTTTTTTTCCTGCAAGTTGTGAATAAAAAAAAATGCAGTGTGCTTGAACTTGAATTGTACAATTTGCATCAACTCCTTATTTGCAGTGTCTGTTGCATGAAATAGTGGAGTTCATGTTGGTAGGTCCTCTACGACTTACAAAATGGCTTATTCCTTTCCCATATATTATGGCTAGTGGCAAAGAGAATCCTCGAAAGAATGTTTATGAAATATGAAGGATAGTGCTGAACAGTGTGATAGTAGTTCCATACTTTGTAATGTTAGTTGCTAACGTTTGCTGAACACGATAGGAAGTGCCACATTGTTGGGAAGAATCTGAGTTACAGGAACTGTTATATGCGAGTTACAATTAACTATTTTTTTAATAATGAAGTCAAATAGACATTTACATGTCATTGCTTATATTTATAATCTTTCTATGTACTTAGTCTTTTCATAAGATTCATTAAGTGTGAAATGGTTATTGCCTAGGTCATAAAGATATAATATCATAATCCCATCTATAGGTGACTTGCAAGAGGTTATGTTAACATCATTTATAATCTCACTTAGAATAACAACAACAACATTTTAGTAGAAATACCACTAAGATTTAAGATCTGGAGAGGTCTAGTACTACGTAACTTTATTTCTAATTATTAGAAAGCCTAGTGAGAGAAATAAGAACTATTTTTTTTGTTTTTATAGAAATAACATAGAAGTGATTATACAAGATTGATGGTGTGCTTGTTTAGTGAGTATGAGGAAAGATGAATGGGTATGTAATGAAAAATAACGGTTGGTAAGGAATTACGATTGGACGACTTATATATTTTCATTCCTAGTTTTCAAGCATTACTCCATTCTTCTTGATTATGAGATGAATAGGAGTCATTACTGTATATATTTGGCGCGCCTTTGTCGCAGTATTGTATCGACTTCCGAATTTGTGAAAATTTTACGTAAGCTATCTGCAATTCGTCTCTCACAGTATTGACCCCTTTCTATTTTACAAGATACCCTTATCTTGCTAGTACTATCATTCCATTCCTCCAAAGTTTTCAAGGTAGCTCTCTCACACTTATGATCCTGCAACTGTGAAATCATTTTTCATAGTGTGATTTTCTCTTGGATTTGATGACGCTAGAAGAACAACTTATAAAACGAAGGAACACAATATGCCAGTTGAGAGAGCCACAAGTTAGGTAATTTAACAGTTTTCTTTTTTTTATAGGCTATTTTTGGTTGGACGAAAGAATTTTAATGGAATAAAATGGAATGGTTTTTAATGGAATAAAATATAAATGGATGTATTATTAGAAAATTGTTGTTTGGGAGTGATGGAATGATTCATAATATAATAGAGTGAAATGTTGTTTGAAAGAAAGGTCTATAATGTAATATAGTAAAAAGTTGCTTATCATTTTATATTCCATCTTAAACTCCTCAAATCAGGGGTTTCTTATTTTTATTATTTAGAATGGAATGAGATGTAATATGAAACACTACAAGAAAATAACAAAATTTGTGACGTTTAAAAAACGTCACAAAATCTTAAAAAATGTCTTAGAATACAATTTGTGACGCTTTAAAAAACGTTATAAATAACGTCAAATGTAGTATAGGCAAAAGGTTTTAACGACATTTCCTATAAAATGTCACGAAAAAAAACGAACATTCCGTGATGTTTTAATTAATGTCATTGAAAGATTGGTCTTTCTGCGATGTTTTGTGAAAATTTCACAGAAACTTACATTTCGCGACGTTTTTGGAAACGTCACGAAAAGTCACATTCTGCGACATATTTGGAAACGTCACGGAAAGTCACATTCCATCATATTTTCAAGACGTTGTGGAATGTTGTTTTTTGTGATGTTTATACAAAAACATCGCAGTAGTTGTATTATTTTTTCCATTTTTTGAAAATCATTTTAATTTGATAATTTTTAATTTTAATAATTATTTGTTAAAATACAAAATTTTTAAATTTTATATTTTAATAACTATTCAATATTATTTATGAATTTTATTTATTTATAATTCTTCAATTTTTTTAGTATATCATTAATTTTAATAATTATTCATGTATCATAAGGATTTGATACCTACAAAAATGTATTATTTAATTGCAATTCACAAACATGTCATAATACACTAATTAATGTCAAAAGCACATCATAAGTGTATAGTAACTAGTCATAAGTATATAATATATCAATATGAATACATATATCTAACCTAAACGAATATTATGTGTAGAACATAAAAGTTCCAAAAGCTTTTGTTACTGTTCAAATTCAATTCTTTGTTGTTCGATTTCAGTAGTTAGTCGATCCTGCATTTGTTCAACTTTTTTATCATCGACTTGAGAGTGCAACCCTTGATTAATCTTCTTTAACTCCTTTAGTTCGTCTCAAAGTCTCTTTCTGATCGAAGTCTTCCTTTGTGACTGATGCCCAACTCCTATGCCAACAATGTAATCTCCCACCTTGTTAAGCAATGCCTATCCTCTGCTTGTGCTTTAGCTTATTTATTTTGTTTCTTGAATTTGCAAGCATCCTTTCATTTTGTGTAAGCTTGGTTAAAATATCTTCCTTTTCCCTCTTTAATGCCTCTATTATTTTGTCTACATCCTAAAAGAAGCAAAGGCTTGTTACTTTAAAGGAGATATTGACATCCAAATCAAAGTCCCAGTTTTTCCAGGCCAGTCTAGAAAAAGCAAGCAATATATCAAACATAAATTCCTAAGTAACAAAAACAGAAAGTCATATAAAAACCTAACATCGACTATACAATTCAATGTAAGAAACACAGGAAAAAGTGACCAGTTGAAACGAACAAGCAGAACATATTGACCTTGCCAAGTAAAAGATGATTATTCTTAAGTTGATAATAGCAAATCCACCAAATTACCGTCATAAATTATAAATGCATGTTGAATCATTAAATTGAAAACAATAGGAAAAGCATGTACTTTCAAAAAACTCTAAAAGTTTAGCTGATTCTTCTCTTGCTAAAGACAATTGTCGTTCCAAATGTTCCTAACCATATAATAGTAATATTAGCATAAGAAGTAAACCGAAATAGCGAGATATTCGACGGCTAATTGCAAAAGTAACCAAATTTATCTTGGCTTCAATTTCGGCAAAATACTGACCAAGTGCAATTTGAAGGTTTATAAGTTTAGTATCTTTTGATTCTATTATGCTCAAACAATTTGCAAGTTTTCTATTCAAATATTCAATAATTTCCTTTGATTTCAGGATCTAACTGTTGTTGCTCATCTTGACTTCCTCTTGACTTACAATTGCTTGCTTCAAAGCTTTCTCCAAGTTCAATAGTTGAGCCTTTAGATATTCATTATTCTGACAAAGTTCTTCAATAATTTCACTATCCTCATCCATCTTTTCTAATTCTTCAGATTCTTAGACAAGGAAAATTACAACATAAAAATCCTATATATTAACTCCGCCCTAGTTCTATTGCTTTGTTAAGACGCATTCATAAATCACTGGATTCCACAAAAATGAGTTATTTGTCACGGATTGATATTGAATATGTAATATCCCAGATCACTCGCTTACAAATATTGTTCGCTTTGAGCCTTGACCCTGCTAAGCCCTCACGATTTTGCTTTTCTCGAGGCCTTCCCAAGAGGCACCCATCCTAGTACTACTCTCACTTAAGTACATTTAACCTCGGAGTTCTGATGGGATCCGGTGCGATAGGCCATGAAAAATGCGTCTATAAAGAAGAGGTATCCGTACCCTTATAAGGCATACTTTGTTCCCCTCTCTAATCGATGTGAGATCTCACACTTTCTACCCCCTTAGGGCCCAACCCTTTTTAAGGTCTAGCTTAGTTGGCACAACGGTTCGGGTATTGGCTCTGATACAACTTGTAACAGCCCAGATCATCCACTCACAAATATTGTCCGCTTTGGGCCTTGGCCCAGCCAAGCTCTAAAGGTTTTGTTTTCTCCAAGGCCTTCCTAGGAGGTCACCCATCCTAGTACTACTCTTATCCAAACATATTTAAACTCGGAGTTCTGATTGGATCTGGTGCGTTAGGTCAAGAAAAACATGTCTTGTGGGGGAGGCCTAGCCTCCTATTGATCTAATGGCCCGAGTATTGACTCTGATACCACCTGTAACATCCCAGATCACCCGCTTATGGATATTTTCTACTTTGGGCCTTAACCCAACCAAGTCCTTATGATTTTGCTTTTCCTGAGAACTTCCCAGGAGGTCACCCATCCTAGTACTACTCTCGTCCTAGCATATTTAACTTCGAAGTTCTAATGGGATCCGGTGCATTAGGCTATGAAAAATGCGTCTGTAAGGGAGAGGTATCCGTACCCTTATAAGGCATATTTCGTTTCCCTTTTCAATTGATATGGGATCTCACACTCTCCATGTCCCTTAGGACCTAGCCCTTTCTGAAGTCTAACCTAGTTGGCACAACAGTTCGAGTACTGGCTCTGATACCACCTATAACATCCCAAATCACTCGTTTACAGATATTGTTCACTTTGGACCTTGGCCCAACCAATTCCTCACAATTTTTCTTTTCCCAAGGCCTTCCCATGAGGTCACCCATCCTAGTACTACTCTTACCCAAGCATATTTAACCTTGAAGTTCTGATGGAATTTGGTGGGTTGGGCCATAGAAAATATGTCTGTAAAGGAGAGGTATCCGTATCCTTATAAGGCGTACTTTATTCCCCTCCGAAGACTTGGGAAGTACTAGGTTAATGTGCTTAAGTGAGAGTAGTACTAGGATGGGTGACCTCTTGGGAAGGCCTTGAAAAAAGCAAAACCGTGAGGGCTTGGCAGGGCCAAGGCCCAAAGTGGACAATATCTGTGAGTGGGTGATCTGGGCTATTACAAAGTGGTATCAGAGCCATTACTGAACCGTTGTTCCAGCTAGGTTGGACCCCAAAGAGGGTTGGGTCCTAAGGGGGGTGGAGATTATGAGACCCCATATCGGTTGGAGAGGAGAATGAAGTATGTCCATACCTCTCCCTTATAGGAGCGTTTCTATGGCCCAACGCACCGGATCCCATCAAAACTCCAAGGTTAAATATGCTTGGGTGAGAGTAGTACTAGGATGAGTGACCTCCTGGGAAGGCCTTGGAAAAAGCAAAACCGTGAGGGCTTGGCTGAGCTAAGGCCCAAAGCGGACAATATCTGCAAGCGGGTGATCTGGTATGTTAGAGGTGGTATCAGAGCCGGTATCCAAATAATTGTCCCAAAGAGGGCTGGGCCCTAAGGGGGTGGAGAGTGTGAGATCCCAAATTGGTTGGAGAGGGGAATAAAATATGTCTTATAAGGATACGGATACCTCTCCCTTATAGGCGCTTTTTTCATGGCCTTATACATCGAATCCTATCAGAACTCTGAGGTTAGATGTGCTTAGGTGAGAGTAGTACTAGAATGGCCATGGTCAAAGCGGACAATTTCTATAAGCGAGTGATCTAGGATGTTAGAAAATAGATGAAATTGGACTTTGAGGGATGACTACCTTTTCTAACAAGTGCTGTTTAAGACAAGTCAATTCTTGTTGTGCCTTGTCCCTTTCACAACAAGTTTCTTTCAAATCTTTCTCTAATTTCTTCAATGATATCTCCAATTCATCCTTCATATGAAAATTTTCATATGAATTTACCTTATGAAAAGAAACATATAAAGGTCAAAAATCAATGTGATGAACACGTAAGAGGTTTTTCTGCTCATATTATTAGATGGAAATATTACCCCATCCTGAGAGGTCTTATCAGTTAAAGACTTTCTGCTCACTTCCAAAGCAATCTCAAGTTCGTTCTTTGCCATCTAAATAATAAGGATATATATCAAAACCCCATTGTGCAAGGAATAGTATAATATATCAGTATGGAAGGGCCAATGAAGAAAGAAAGTTTAAAGAGGATGATATCAATAACCTTAAGATCAACATTTTCTTTCTCCAAAGCAGCTATTACTTTCTTTAAACTCTAAAGTGTCATCAGAATCCTTATCTTTCCCTCTTTGGAGCTCTAACTCCAGGTTTCTTATCTATGATATTTTAGCACTCAAATCACCACGTAGGTTTTTGATATCTATAGAAGTTTGCCAATAAAAAATGGCGCAAATGTTTCAGGTTAACAAATCAGGAACAATCAAGAAAATATTTACAAAATTCTTAAATTAAGCTTATAACATCAATCCATAGATTACTATTCCGATGGGTAAAAATAAATTTGAAAAAAAAATAACCTATGTATGGTAGTTGATATAAAGGTTTATATATCCAGACTTGATGTAGAAGAAGGGTGGAAACTAAAATGTAGCAATTCCATAGCTATAATATATGATTTAAGTCCGAATACATCCCATCTAAACTCCAAACTCACTTTGTTCTCTTCCATCTTCAGCTTCCAAAGCTCCTTTAGTAAAGATTCATTAACCTTGTGCTTCTTTAAAATTAAACAGCCAATAAAAAGGGGAGAGAAAAATAAAATTATCAGAAACAAAACAAGATTGAAAACAACAAAATATAGGCATAATTATATTACTTAAGCAAAGAAACATACCTTGTAATTTTAGTTGAGTATCTTCAAATTTATCTTGTTCCTTTTCAAGTTCCATCCTAAGCTGTTGGACCCCGATCTTTGAGTGAAAATTTGAATTATGAAAATGAAATTTAAGGAGTGCTTTGTGCATGTATTGTATAATAGATGACTTAAAATTAAAGGATATTGATAAAAAAAGAAATGATTTGATTTTGATATCTTTGGAGTTTTGAGTGGATTGGTATGGTTTATGAAATTAAGTGGATGAGTT
>JANTNU010000003.1:12874870-12889410 GCA_024752395.1 Erythroxylum havanense
AATTCATAATAAAATGAACATCAAATAAATGAAATATGCCTTTGCTTTATTTATTCATAAAGTCTGTACATGACTATAAACAAAATGC
Organism: Erythroxylum havanense; assembly: GCA_024752395.1. Classification (NCBI taxonomy): domain Eukaryota; kingdom Viridiplantae; phylum Streptophyta; class Magnoliopsida; order Malpighiales; family Erythroxylaceae; genus Erythroxylum; species Erythroxylum havanense. The sequence goes on from JANTNU010000003.1 coordinate 12,874,959, forward strand.
GCTAAAGGGGATTGCCTTTAGGGCACTACTCTAACAGTAACTATCCTAATAGACTTTTGTTTCAACATATACTAATTGGTCTAGGACTTTACCTCCTCTTATTGGTGAATCCTATTATTACTGAACTTAATTCTTTTTAGATAACTAAGCCCTTTTAATGGGCCCGAAGTATTTAGGCATGAAGAAGGGCGGTGCGTTGTAGTAAATAAAATAGATTCGCTCTGCACACTTATTAAGGGTGTATTAGAGATTAAAGTGAGTTGTATTTTAATTAAAATTTATTAATTACCATAATATGGTGTGGATAGTTCATTGAATTGAGTTAGTTGTGCTAAGGTATTTTTGAAGATTACCTATAAACTTATTAAAATTTCTATTTGAAGTAATCAAGTAGTTTTAAAAATATTTTAAAAGAAATTATTAAATCCTAATTAGTTTTGCCCCGGATAAAAATGTTAGCAATTTTTCAAGTGAGCTAGAATTAATTATTGTTTTATTTTATAAGTGATTGAGCCCCGTAAAACCTTAATTATATATGTGATCCTTTCATTAGTTTCTTCTTTTCAACAAGTTTATCAGGTGTAATATAGTTATTCTGTAGGGTACTTAATTATAAAAACTTTTGACCATGAAAGTCTTTTTTACCATCTTATAAGTGACTTGTAAGGGTTGTGTTAATATTATCTATAATATTACAGAAGACATTCAGGTTAGGTTCATGGGCCTAGAAGGCTGTCAAAACCCATTTAAGTTTGTCGCTTTTTAAGCTTAGTCGTGAGTTCGTAGGCAGTAGGTACCGTACCAAAATTAAAAAGCTATGCTGCTTGAGTTTGGTGCTAGTGGGCAAGTGGTTACTGTAGTTTATCTTGTAATGCTGAGGGGTTGCTAATTAGGCAAAAATAAGATGTGGCGTCGCCCGGACTCGAACCGGAGACCTTCAGTGTGTTAGACTGACGTGATAACCAACTACACCACGACACCAGATGACCTGTGTGGACTATGGAATGAATGAATTTATAATAATAATTAAATTTAAAAATTTACTTTCTAATTCATGGTTGAGACTAGAGGATAAGCTCCTGGGCAAGAACATGTCAGGCAACTCGATTTCTCTTCTAACAATCTCACCCAGCAGTTTCGTGTTCTCTCCTTGCCTTGCTGCTGACAGACATCATGTGACCGGACACTATCTCTGTCTTGTCTCAAAAGACCAATCTTCAGTCCCTTCACTCCATTTCAAAAACACTCCTTTCGATTTCCTTCATGTTTCAATCAAAAGATGGGATCTTTGGTGTCTTCATGCCCAAACTAGGCGAAGTAGAGGCGGCGGCGCCGTTAGGGAGATAAGTGACTCCGACGAGGACGAGTTCGAAGACTTTGGCAGCGGCGAGGAAGTTCATGATGGTGGTGATGCTGAACATGAAGGGGAGGAGATTTTTATGCCAGTTGAAAAAATGAGAAAGTGGTTTGCTAATAAACCTCGTGGGTTTGGTGAAGGGAAGGTTTATGACACTTCTGTTGAAGATAAGCTGCTTGAAGAAATTGAGCGGAGTAGAAGAGCGCAAGCTGCTAATCTCAATAACCTCCAGAATAATCCTTCAAAGGCTGTGACCAGCAAAATTGAAGTAGCTAAGAACAAAGGTCAGTTCTTTATTGTTCTCGCTCTAATCCTTTTGTAGTATGACGTACTCGGAAGTGTTTGCTGTGTACTTTTGCTATGGTAAATTGAACCAATACATGGGGTTTGTGCAGTACCTGAAGTTATACCAGGTGGAGTTCGTGTGCATGTTGTAAACCTTCCTAAGAAGAAGAACATTCATAGAGATTTGGAATTGGCTTTTAAAGGAGTTCCCGGTGTTGTCAATATTCGTCCTTCTGTTGCTGGAAATAAGAAGACAAAGGACCCTATATGCAAGGGCTTTGCTTTTGTAGATTTCACGTGTGAAGCGGATGCTGCAAGGTATGATGGCATTTTCATATCCAACTGAACCATCAGAATTATATGTTCAACACGTATTTTGGTGGAAATCCGCCTAATTTTGGGAAACTCTATGAGCCCTTTATGATTACCAAACGCTGCTTTTAACAATATTATTTTGTCTGATTTATAGCATTGCAAGCTTGGTAAACTAGAGTTTCATAAGGAAATATTAGAGATTATCTTGCAACCTTTTAAGGACCTTTAAGTTGGGTAGCTATAAACAAGGGGATTGAAGTCTGAAAATTTTTGTTCGCAAGTAGTTTTATTATTTCATAACATGCAAAAGTAGACAGTAAAAACATGAGCAGATCCAGGTACAATGTTATGGTTAGTTATCATGTGAAACTTAATGATTCGTCCACTGTTCAACAACTCCAGTAGTACTTGGATCATGATTATGCCAGGCAAAGTAGTAGCCTGGCATATGGAAGAATGTTACCTTGCAGGGAACGTCATACCATCAGATGTCTGGAATCCGTGACTGGTTCAATGCCTATGGAATTCTCTCTTTTTCTTCATTCATTTTAAATTTATCTCTATCATGGCAGGTTTGTGCAATTGTTTTCTGGTCAGAGTATAAAATTTGGTAGGATTGAAAAGGAAATAAGATGTAAGATGGCAAAATCACAAGCTTCCAACTTCTCTCGTGGTGAGTCAGGTGGTACCATCAATTCTACTCGACTCGTAATGCATCCTACCTTGGAAGCAGACCTTAAACCTGATTCTGATAGGGACGATCCTCTCTTTGAGGAAACTGCCATCGAGGAATTGGAGGAACCAGATGATGAGCTCATAACATCAGAAATAGAAGAAGTATCACTGGACATGGAATCTTTTAGCGTAGAAGAGTGTAGTGATGATGATAGGGTAGATTCAACAGTTAAGCCTGTGACCATTTCTTCTTCCCTGAAAAAGCACCATAAGAATGGGATTGATAAGGAAAAGATGAATGCTTCAAGAAACAAAGAGAAGGGTTCAAAGCTGCTTGTTCCAAGTTCGGCAAAGAGGTAATTTCCTGTATTTGGCAGTAGAATGGACACATCATTGTCTGCTTTTTACTGTTTTCCTACATTCATTCTGCTGTGTTCATCCTGGTGCAGGTTAAGGGTCAAAGAGAAAACTCTGCTAACAGAAGTGTTCATTAAATATGCATCGCAGACTGCTTCAACTTCAATAGAAGAGAAATAATTTGTGGCATTTCCTTATTAAAATTGCCCCTCTACCATTGGACTAGTGCAACCTGCATATGACTGCACTTGCTTATCCTTTAGGATCACAAACATTTTTCGAATGGATGGATTCGAATTTTGAAGGTCCCTTCCTTGAATCATATTTATGCGCTACAAAACCAAATGGAAGGATCTTATGGCCAACCATAGATCCTAAAATCAATAAATGATTGATTGAACATGAGTAAACAAAGGTTAAACATCCTTTCTCATTTCAATTTTTAGATAGCTTTTTGAATTTCAGAACTTTTTGTGAGAAATTGAGCCAGATGCTTAAATTGATAATGGATTGCCAAGTGAAAGTTAATCGGGTTCGGGTATTAAGAGTCTTTCATATTAAGAAACAATCCAGCATGAGATAAATTGTAAAATCAGAGAAGGAAACCAACAGGTACTTTGTATTTGATAATGAAGTCGACAAAACACAGGTTGTAATGTCAATAGGAAAAAATAACAACAGAAGAAAAGATAAGAATGGACTTTACTAGCCAGATTTAGAATTAGGCTTTTACCGGGCATCCGCTACAAGAAAAAGGCCCACCTAAATGCTCTCGGCTTACTTCATCCGTTGGATCACGAAGAAGAGGTTTCTTCACCTCTCATCACAACTCTTATCATCGTCATCTAGAAATGAACGCCCTGTCCCGTGCGTTTTCTTATGCCACTACATTACTTGGAACAGAGGCTCATTTCCCTTATAGTTGTTCGTTCTGTACAAAGGTTCTTACTTTCTCATGTAAAAGAAGCTTCGAACAGTACGGACTTAAAGCTGCGAACTTGCAAATTCTATTGACGAGATTTCATGCCCAATGCTGCTCGTCTCGAAGGGTAAGTGGGAAAAGTTCGAGGAAGAAAAAGCCGATTCCTGAGCCAGTGGTTGGGGAGAAAAGGAAGGATGATTTCTTTGTCATAAGGAAAGGGGATGTTGGTGTTTATAAGCGTCTCGATGACTGTCAAGCTCAAGCTGGATCATCTGTAATTCTTTTATATCTCATTTTTCAGTTTATATGTTTGTTTGTTTCAATCTTGAGAATTTTGTTGCTGTACTTATTGCGTCTGCGATATTTAGATTCAACGTAGAAGGCTATGACTTGGTTGTATTGTTGGTTAGACAAGCTGCGTCAATTTTTTCTTTCGTTTTAGGAATTTTCTTTGTGTTTAAACAAAAGTCGGTTCCGAAAGTATATGCTGATTCGTGCAAATTAGTGACTTTGGCCGAAGGATTGACAAAAATAGAAATTGTTCTTCATTTTGGTAGGTAAGCGATCCTCCTGTCAGCATTTTCAAAGGGAACTGTTTATCTATGGCCACTAAGGAGTATTTGATATCCCGAGGAAGAAGAACTGTGTATTTAAGCTCCAGGCTGCTTTATCTTTTCTTATTTATAGCAATCATGCTTTCCCATTGATGATTGCTAAACATTTTTTATCTCCATAAGCAAATGTAATTCAGTAGAGAAGTACACTCCTTACAGAAAGTTTATAGGGCACCATTCTTGCGGGAGTGATAGTTATTTCAGGAATCAACAAATTCCATTCTCCACTTGTAGTCTCTGATTCTCTTTGCATAGAACAGCTAAAGCAATTGCTCTTATTAACATGCATATTTTTCTTGGACATCGGCTGTTTCCGAGCATTCGACTAATTGACTATCAGCAAATCTGTAAGCAACTTGAGCAGTATTGTAATTATAACATTATTGAAAATTGGTTATCCTTTTGTTTGCAGTTTATTGTCTCTAGACTATAGTATACGTGTCAGAGATCATGGTTGCCATAGTGTTGAGCACTCTTTGGTAGTTTCAAAACAGTGTTGAATGTTATCACTTTTTCACCAAATTCACGTACAAATATCACTTCTAAAATCTTATTCAAGCATCAAATGCCTTGGACATTCAATGTCCATAATCAACACAATCACAATCACAAAACAATTCAATACAGAATTTAAAATAAATAATATTCAAGTGAGACCGTCTAGGTTATTCACAGTTTACTCCAGAAAGTTGTTGCCTCAAACTTCCGACAACATCTGAATTTTTGCACTCTAAATGCTCATCTATATCATGCAACATACATTTATACATATCACTAATTTGCACAATTGTATAAATGCTCATTTATACACATATGTATATACGAATTATGTACAATGCATGCTCAATGACAATCCCTGGTATGTTTTCTTTATTCACATCACATGGTCATTCATAAATCAAAACTCATATGTGCCTAATTTGAACTTAGGTTTTACCCCTCAATAATCCAAATTTAATCTGAGTTCATCACTCAATCAATCATTCCAACTTTTCTCAAAAGAAATTTTCGGGTCAATTTTGCATGATCATTACGACAAAGGAAATGAAGTATTTAGGTAACACCTTCTTCTAAAAAAATGTTCTCATATGTCTTAAGTTTCTAATGACACTAAGTTCTTATAATTTAGTTTAGTATTCTGCAAATTATATACAAAATACTTCAGACTGAATTCAAACTACAACAATACCTGTACTCGATTTTAAGCCAAAATTTGAAACTCTTAGAGACAATTAAAATTTGATTCCTTCATGATATTTGTAGCCATATGTTTCTAGTATAATTTAAATAAAAAATCATCCCATTTGGATATTTATAGATCCAGATATGGCCAAAATACAGATGTGTGTTCAGTGAAAACACCCCATTTAATAATATTCCAATACACTTCATCATTTTCATCCTAAGCTCATCAATCAATCATTATCAATCCTTTCCTAATGAATTCAGATGGACATGAAATTTGGTGGAGAGGAAAACAATGTGTTAAGAGTTCGTGGTTCAAATTTCAAGTTAATCAGAGATCCGGAGAAGAAGCTATGATCAAAAGAGTAAAAAATATTCAAGCTATCAAAAATCACTGCACTCTCATTGTCACGATCGTGCATTTCCAGTTGGTTGCTCAATTTCACGATCGTATTTGTGTACGATCTTGCTCTACCCAATAGTTCCTCTTTGCCGCGATCGTACTTGTGTATGATCATGCACTATCTAATTTCTCCTCTCGTGTGCACGATTTTGCAATTCCTAGATAATACTTTCTGTCATGATCGTGCAAGTCCATTGAGTGTTCCTTTCTATCACGATCATGCTTCTACACGATCTTGCAGCTCCTCTGAGACTCCCTCTTTGTCACGATCATGTTTGTGCACAATTGTGACATATGATATTCTCCAGATTTTACGAAACTGTAGATTTTCCATCTCTTCTTCATCTCTTTTACTAAATCCAACATTTCTAACTTATGTCATCTTTATTTTCTCTTCATTCCTACTTCCATTTTAGCTTAACTCAACCATAATCAAATCAAAATCTATGATTAATCACAAACATAACAAATCAAACATATCCAATATGCATTCCTCATATTTTTTTGCATTTCTTCATCTTCATCAACACCTCTATTTCATCTCTAACTTATCATTTTATTTTTTCCCATATCATGATATCACAGTACTCCTTTTTCTTAAATCTAGACTCATTTTAGTTCATCTCTAAAACACCCAAAGAGATTCATAGATTAACAGTAAAAACAGAGCATATGCATATCATCTTTCTATGAATTTTCTACACTCTTTTTATACACATTTTCAATGATCTTTCTATCATAAAAATCATTTCAACACCATCTTATGAAATATCGATCATCAAATATGCAAAAGCAAGACATGCGGCACACCCTAGTTTCTCATTCATGTTTCAGCAAATAAATAACCTCATTTTATAAACATTTAACTGCTAACTATCTTGATGCATATTGCATTCTGCATATCATGAATAACCATACGATACTTGTTTAAAATTCTAAACTCTTCAAAATCACGTGAACCCTATCTTTCCAATATCACACGATCATTAACAGTCAAAGGTTGTAGGGTTAGGTATTTTAGTGACATTGAAGAAGATAACAAAATGAAAGTAGCAAGTAAAAGGAGAGAGCAAAGTTCAACGTTGATGTAGATTGGTGAGAAAATTTGTGAACAAGATGAAGAAAGTCATGAAGAAGAAGAAGTAAGCACGATTCAGACAATTAAATTGTCTTTCAAGTATAATTGTGGGAATAAAGACTAGGATTGTCACTTGCCATATGTCTAATATCTATGAGTTTAAACTAGGTTCTCTTATTAAACTAGTCCGATCAACTCCAACTTCAACTCCAATTGTTACTCAATTTTCAATGACATATGTCATTAAATTCCAATGTTATTTATCAAATTTTCTACTGCCATTTGACTCTTATTTCTACCCATTTATCAATTGTCTTGCCACCTAGTATTTTTCCTAGTACAAAAATACCCAAACTTTTAGAAATTTTCTAAATACCAAACATTCTAAATCAGTAAAAATACTATCCAAATCAATTTTCAACATATCTAAACTACAATTCTCAATATAATCACATTTATAAATCAATTATACTAGAAAAATGTCAATGAATGCGTGTACAATCATTTTAATTTGCAAAAATCAATATTCACGTGTGTGTGTGTATGCTATATTATGTATGAAATGCACTTTTAATTTCTCAGTAATCTCTCATATACACTATTCTAGGGTTCTAACCCTTAATATGAGATAACGAAATGTTACATATTTGTATATTGAAACGTCGGTTCATAGCTGAGCTATCATATACATGTATCTGAGAAGAGTTATGAGTTTAAATTGCGTGTTATGCATATGATTAATAACATGAAGGATGCTATTGGCTCTTGGCTCATTTTAGATATTGCATGCTTTACAGGACAACAGAATATCACTGGGTGGGAAACCATTGATTATTCATCTTTGATTACTATTGTGAACCATTTTAGGTACACATATTAGATAAATTATTGTAGATCATACTTGAATTGGAGTATTTTGCATTTTGTATAAATGTGCTTATAGTTTTTCAGGAAGCATATGGATTGACACATGATTTTATAGATCAATTGAGGAAACACATGAAGCTAGATAATCATGCTGAGACTCATTGTTTCTCTGATGATCATGTGATTAGTGTAACATCCCGTTACCGATATGATGGGTATATTGGTAATTCGGATGAATTAGGATTGGGTGCATTCACATCTAAAATTGCACATGCATTTGCCTCTATATTTCTTGATAAATGATTATTGTTGCACAAGCATATGACTGTACATACATGTATGACATTTTCCCGGCAGGATAGTGTAAATTGGAAACTCAGTAATTTTAGTATAGGTTGTGCCTTGTTTAGTGAAGTGGAATAAAAAAATGAATTTTAAAGGTGTGAAATATGGAATTGGAGTGTATAATTTTGTGTTTTATATTTTTGAGGATTTATAGAATAATTGCTGGAATTTTTGGAGTTTTAAGTCCGAACCGAAAAATGACTAAAAGGCTGATTAAATTGGATTTCCAGTTCCGAAATTAATTGGCCAATGGCATTGGAACTTTAGAATTTTGGTTTTAAGAATTATTGCCTAGAGCCATTGGAAATTGGGAGAGATTTGATTGAGAATTGGATTTTAGACCCTTAGAAGTGGACTTGTGGCATGTCACTTGCCAAACAAGCCCTTAGTCCTATGAGTTAAAACCCTTACCTTTTGAATTTTTGCTTCCACGATATTTTCTCCTCTCTGAAAGACCATTTCTTCTTCTTCTTCTTCGTGGACTTCTCCTTGCTACTTCCTCTTGTTCTTCTTCTTGCTGGATTGCTTTCTTCTCCATCTATCAATCCACCTTCCTTGAGTTTTGTATTGGAGAATAAGATGATGATTGGCGATGGGTTTGACTGTCATCGTGGATGTTGATTGAGTGGTAGGGTTGGAGATTGTGAAGAAATTGCAAGGCTTTACCAAGTAAGTTCTTACTCCTTTATGCTTTAGTTGTTCAAATCATTGAATTAAGTTTATGATTGTTTAGAAATAATATGATTTTTGGATGATATGAGTTTTGAGAGTTTTATGATTTTGATTTGGTTATTTGAGAGATAATGAATATTTGATGGAATTGAGGCTAGAAATGAGTGGTGTTTAGTGTTTTAAGTTGTTTAGCAGTGTTTCGAATTGAATTGGATGGATTAAAAATCAGCAGATCTGAAAAATCTGGGTTTTGGGCGTGTTTCAGGGTTTGCACGTCGCGACGTGTGATGAACACGCCGCAGTGAGCCATTCCCGTTTTGCACGCCGCGACGAGCGTTTAATTCTACACCGCGGCAAGCAAGTCCTCTTCCGCACGCCGCGATAAACGGGAATGCACGTCGCGGCGAGCAGAAGCGAACACACCGCGGGGATAGCTGTCGCGTATGCTGCGACGAAGGTGAGGTGGTCTCGCCGCGGCGCATGACCCCAATTGTCCGAAAATAAATGGCTTCCTTCATTGATGATTTTTGAGGTTTTAAATTCCAAATAAGTTTATTATTGATTAATTTTGATTTAGAGACTAAGAATTGTGAATTGATAAGAGGGAAACTCGGAATCGAATTCGATGGTTCTCGAAATCGGATGACGATTTACTAGGGAATGTGATTTGTGATTGGAGTATGACTTTAGAGAGTTCAGATCTTAGCCAATTGAATTATGGTGTTAAGAATTGCTATCTTTTAGAGGAAAAGAGAATTGAATTGGAAAGATTCGGGAGTAGAATCGGGAATCTCATAACATGTATAGTACTCATTGCATTCGCTACATGTGCATTATTAACTATTGTAAATCGTGCAATTAGTAATGTTGGTTTGTCCTGATTGTTATAGAGGCTCAAGTGGAGCGTCGATCTTCCGACGTAGGTGAGGCTTCCCGGCAGTAGCTCAGAAATTAGAGGTGAGTAACCTAGTTAGTTTCTCAACCTTGACGTGTTTAATTTTATGCACTTATGCCACTTGGAGATAAAAGGATGATTCTATGTGTTTGCTTTTGATTAATTTCGGACCATAGGTGTCCGAAATATTTGAAATGTGATATAGAAGTGTTATCTGTGCATTAATTGAAATTAATTGGTTTAATGCGAAATTGGATATAGGGTGTTAGGTTGTGATACAAGTATTGTAAATTGAGGCATGTGCATTCATGCATAAAAGCATGATCAGATAATGGCAGTTGTGACCGGTGCAGCCACCGTATTTTCAGAGCTTTAAGCTAAACGTAACAGGACCTCGAGTCCAACGTAATTTTTAGAGCCACAGGCTCAACGTATCAGGGCTTCAAGCCCAATGTTATTCAAAGCCACTGGCTCAACGTTAATGAGCTCAGGCGCATGGTCACAACAACTTAACAAAATGAAAGTGTCACATGTGCATATATATATATAAATGATAAATTGTGAACTGTGTGAAAGGCGAAATGCCTTACATTGTGAAATGATGATGCATGCAATATTTCTGAATATGTTATTGTATGGTATTATATGAAATCTGGTGAACTATTTGTATATGCATGAGTTGGGTGGACCATCGATGATGGTTTCTCGTTGAGTTCGCAAACTCACCCAACATTGCAAATATTTTTCAGGACAGAGATAGTAGACTCCTAGCTCTAGAGTTCGACTGTTCCTGCTGTGTGAGCATTGGCAAGAGAGGTTATGGCACACAGGTCGATCAGCTGGGATGTTTTTTTTTAGGATGACCTAGATAGTTTGTGCATTAGTTTCCTTTTTGGAATATTGTACTTAGACTTGGAAAACTGATAGACTTGTACATCTGTGATTTTTAAGAAATGAAATGAGAAAAATCTTTCGGTTTTAAAATTTAGTGATTTTGATATTATGGTTTTATTATATTGATGCCATGTGGATTATAGAAATGATTGTTCGTAGTGTACCCTCATCGTAGGTTATGTATTGGAATGACCTACGGGCGTCCTGGTGCATACTCTACGGTAAGGGGACACTACAATTAGTATCATAAAAATATGTACAATAAATAAATATATTTTTACCTCTTGTATCTGACGCAGGGATTATTGACAAGATAATAGAAGAAACATTGTTGAACATTTTCTTTCTAGAACCGGCGGTAGATGCTTTTACTTCCCAAAAAATGAGAAAAAAAGATGGAGGAAGGATTCAATTTATTCCAGAACAGACCTTGTCCTTTATGTGCAGAATTCTTGCATTCTTGAGTTTGGTGGCACTTCAAAGGGAAATCCTGGACAAGCTGGGGCAGGAGCTGTGCTTTGGAAGGCTGATGCAAGTCTTGTATGCATTCCTTGCATTCCTTTTTATATGTACCATGGGTCTCTTTTTTTGTGCTTTGGTCTTTCTAAACCTTCAATTCAATAGATATGCAGATTGCAGAAAGGATTGGGCCACCAAATCAATAATGTCGCCGAATATGAAGCTATATTCTTAGGATTGGAACATGTTTTGAAGAAAGGCTATACGAAAATTAGGTTCATTGGTGATTCAAAACTTGTCTGTCTTCAGGTTGGTCTCCTATTTTTGTTCTTTTGTCGCTATTTAACCCCTTGAACTTTTTTCATTATCAATACATGTTCACTAGTAAAACTCTCACTAGTAAAATTGGTTGTAGTAGGACTTTCATTGCTTGAGGGATCATGCAAATATCCTATCCACCGTAGAAGTGTATCTTTTCTGTTAGTGTACAGCAACAGAGTTTATATGCGTGTGCGGCATAGACTTTATGTGATTAAATTGTCAAAAAGACATATACTACGGTGGGATGCATGTCTTGGGTGTGAGCAAAGCAAATATCATGTAGGCATGGGATAAAGAAGGTGAAGTGGATTAATTGTTATTGGAAGAATATAGCCTTATGTTTATTTCTTTAGGGATTGAAAACATCGTGGGCTTTATAAAAAAGAGAAGTGGGCATTGGGTTTTATAAAAAGGAGAAGTGAGCATTAATTACATAGCTTACGTGATTGTTTTTGGGTATAGAAGACAAAGGTGGCTTTGGTTTGGAGTAGTCGAGTGCATTTATTGTTGATTGAAATCAACGTTATAGTGGGCGTTGGATAAAAAATTAAGTAGTGGATTGGATAATAAATCAAACTGTGGGCAAGGACCATCGTGTGCTGTGATTTATTACAACGTAGTTGAAATAGTGGGAATGCTATTGTGGCTAGTCTACCTTGGTAATCAGACGTTGTGAGCTAATGTTTTGCTACCTAGCTCTCAAGATAACGTTACTGGAATTTTTCAGAGCTGTGGCTTTATGTTGATTTTTATGTGAATAAACCCATTATTGTTGCGATTATTGGCCCCTAAATTTTTTTCTTGATAAATAAGCACGATTAGATTAATTTTAGGGCCTTGCTAGATTAATTTGTGTTGTAATTAATTAGCATGTTAATGTGAGTGAGATTATATGACATAGGTTAATAGAATTAAAGTATTAGGGTGGTAAGATTGCATGAGGGGCATTGTTGGAACATCACTTAAGTTGTAAAGTCTTAAGGCATTGAAGGAAGGGTATAAAAGGGGAGAAAAAATTGTTGTCTTGTATTTGGAAGAAGCCAGAAACGTGAATGAGAAAAGAGAGAAGAGAGAGAAGCCCGAAACAAAGAGAGAAAGAAGAGAAAAGAAGGGAGGTCATCTAAGTTTCAATTTTTCTTAGTCTTCAAGAGAGATTTTGGGGTTGAGCAAGAAGAGAAAAAGGAAGAGGAAGGTTAAAGCTTCAATTAGAGCCAAGAAACTCATTGTTTGGTAAAGATTCAAGGAAAGTTGGTATTTTAATATTTGAATTTTTGGAAGGGATTTGGTTCAAAGAGCTTAGAAAATGCATAGGTATAAGTATTCTAGGATCAATTTCATGCATAAGATTTTTTGGGTTTTCCAATTGAAGTTCATTTTTGAATGGGGATTCTTGCTAATGTTGAAGGGAGGCAAGAGAGGCAAGAGGAGTAAGAGGAGAGACATCCTTGAGCAAGTTTTCAAGCAAGGAGACTAAGGCAGGTTACAGTTTTATAATCGAATAATAAGCCATCTGTTAGACCTCGAATTTTTCTTTTATGATGTCATTAAGAGTGAACTGTGATTATGTGTATGTTTATGGTTTAGTTGGATTTAATTGGGCTTGATATTGATTAATTGGAGTATAATCGAGGTTTAATTAATAAATTAGAGGATTAAATTGTGAAAGGGTATTTCGGGAAGTTCACTTAAGTTGGACTGGAGTTAGGCTTAGAAGGAGGGGTAGGTTAGTCTTTGACCATCCCTAGGTTTTAAAAGACCTAGGTATAAAAAGGAAAAGAAAAGAAGAAAGAAAATAGAAATAGAAAGAAAGGAAGAAGAGAGGTTGCCGTCGGTGAGGAGAAGAGAGGAAGAGAAGGATTCGCGACTTCGGCCGATTTCGAAGGATTTAGTGCTTCAGTCGGTAAGTCTATGACCTTTCCATCTTATTTCTGAATGGATTAAGCATTGAGATTGTTGGGATTAAGAGAAAACGATGATTAGGGTTTTTAGGTGGAAAAGTTTGGAAAATCCTTAGGTTGATGATTTTATGATGGATTGGAATCCTAGAATGGGTTAGAATGATAGTAGAAGGTTGGATCTATGGCTTGGGAGTATTACATCTGAGTTTGGAACGATTGGGAGTTAAAAATCTGGAGATTTTGTGGTTCGGGAACGAAATCCCGATCCGCACGTCGTGACGTGCTCAAGAGCACGCCGCGGCGTGCGAAATTTTATGCACGCCACGTGCACGTCAAGTGCACGTCGCGGTGTGCCAGGTGGGAGCGTGCGTCGCGGCGCCCGCATGCGTGCGTGCCGCGACGTGCTCGGGCACTCGCCGCGAAGGCTTGGCCTTCGTCGCGGTGAGACGTCGCGGCGAACGGCTTCGCTGCGACGAGCAGCGCCCTTCGCCGCGTCGAACTCCTTTTTCCAGAAATTTGCTTATTTGTTTTCCGAAGCTTTCTGATTAATTTTCTTTGATTATTATTTGATTTAAGACTTGGTTTAATATAGGCAACCAAACAGATCAGTTTCCATCACAAGAGGACGGTCATCAGTAGTCGGATTCTCGTGCGATTCTAGGTGGGTGATATACTTATAGTTATTGCGTGATTAGGCAATTTCTTGACTATGCATGAGTATATGTTGTCTAATATGCATGTATAATGAATGATATGGATTTCTTATGCCATGAAATAAGCATGAATTATGATTCTGAGCATGTTATGGTCACGACATTTTGATGAAATGATTTCGAATATGAATATGTGCTTTGTTTGGGCGAGAGTGGAACCATTTCGTTAGTCACGTGCACGTCGACAAAAGCCTTCT
>JANTNU010000003.1:12927390-12947732 GCA_024752395.1 Erythroxylum havanense
GAAACGAAGAGAAGAGGGCGGCGACGGTAGAGGAGAAGAGAAGAGGAAAAAAGAGGGAAGGCTTCGTTTGTGATTTTTCTAGACCTTCTTATGTCAGATTTACAACTTGGCCATAGTAGTGGCTTCACATTCATATCTAACATGCAAAAGGTATCTCTATATTGAATTAAGGGATAACTAATCCTAAATTGCTCAATCTTTCGACATTTTTTATTTTAGTGCCCAAGTTTTTAAAATTTTCAATTGAGTGACCGAATTTTTAAAACCTTTTCAAAGCATTAGTTTTTGATGATGTGGCTAATAAATGGACATCCTTTTAGTAGACATGTCACGTCATCAAAAAATAACCTTTTGAACTGAATTATTAAAGTTTTAAAAGCTTTATTAAAGTTCAAAAGGTTGGTCACTCAATTGAAAATTTTAAAAGCGTAGGCACTGAACTGGAAAATCTTAAAAGGTTAAACACTTTTTAATATTTAATCCCTTGAATTAATAATATATGTTTAAAATTTTGCACTTAATAAAAACTTCTATTTTTATTTGTTTATATTGTTGTTTTTAGAATTCTACGTGCAATGAAAATAGTTTTATCAAATGTTGAGCATAGAATGTGTATAAGGCACATTTATGCTAATTGGAGACATAAATGAAATGAGACGATCTGAAGTTTCAATTTTGGAGGACAACTAAAGAAACATTTGTTCTTGATTTTAACTATCAGTTGCATGTGCTAAATAATTTGAGAATTAGTAGCTTTAAAGCTTTATTAAAATATAATAAGGAGACATAATGCAAAGCATATTTCAGAGTCAATTCTAAGTGTGATTGTATAGATAATAACATGAGTAAGACCTTCAACTATTAAATCTTAGATGGTAGGATGAAGCCTATAGTTAGCATATTAGAGCATATCAAGAAGATAATTGTAGCACCACACTCTCATAAGACGCGTACCCGACTTCCTGAATGATGCCCTAGTACGAACCCCGCAAGGGTGACATGCTAAAACGATCAAACTCTTGAAAACTCAATAAAAATATAAAAAAAACAATTTTCATACATTTACATCAATAATCAATTTCAAGCCCATTCTTTTCTTTCATAACATCAAAACCACATTTATTATTAATACACTCAAGATCATTCTCATTTACAAACCTTTTCACTTTGGAAAGTTATTACATACTGAAACATATTCAAATACACATGATACAAAAATTGCAAATTACTCAATTTGATACAAAAATAAGAAAATACAAATGCATACATCAACTGATCTCGACCTCTACCTCTTACTTGAATGCAGTGGCTATACTCCCGTTTGCCTAACGGGGTAATTCTTTGAAATCTGAAAAATTGAAAATTTTGGGTGTGTTTTGTAAACTCAATGAGTGACCATCCTCGATAGCTCACTCGATCACATAACACACAATTCACATCATTTATTTGTTAATCATATTAAATCACATACACTTGATTGATCGTTTCACATTTTACATTCAACACATTATAATTATTCATATCATGCATATGCAGTTCACATGAGACTTACTTTCCATTTGTTACTTTGTTGTGACTGAGTGCTTAACTATCCCGTATCTATTGTTGATACCGCGCTTATTGATAATTGTCCCGTATCTATTAGGGATATCGGGCTCATTGATAATTGTCTCATATCCTTTGGGGATACTAGGCTCATTGATAATTGGCCCATATCCATTAGGGATACTGGGCTCATTTTACATAGTGGGCCTTTGGTTTTTATACATTTTCTGAGCTCTAGGCTCTTTTTCACAGTCTGAGCTTTAAGCTCTTTTTCGGTGACTACTCAGGTCACAAATGCCTTTATCTTTCATGCATTTATGTAATGAAATGCATCAATCACATACTATCAATTGTTCACTTTCAATTATCATCGAACCTTAGTCTGGCATTCAACCTTAAAATTGAGAATCACTTTTTTTTCATATGCGGATGTTTAACAATCAAATCATATATCACTTATTTCATCAAATTCAGATACAAGTAGCACTTCGATATCTTTGCATTTAGCAAACTCCTCGAACATTTACTATTCAGAATCAGAATGATCACATTCACATCTCATTCATAATCACAAAATTCATAATATAAACAAATAAACAATACAGTAAGACCATCTAAATCTACTCACAATACACTCCAGATTAGTAATTGTTTCTAAGATTTGAAAATGTCTGAATGCAGATGTTTATCTTGCACATCAAAATTATGCAATACACACATTTCACACACATATTAATGACTTTGCACAATTATAAGCATTTATTTATGCACAAATGTATATGCAGACCATGTACAATGCAAGTTCTTGACAATCCCAGCTATATTATCAAATTTCATATCTTATCCACATTCTCATATTATAACTCAATTACTTCTCATTTCATTTTTAGCATTATTTGCTCTCATAAAATCAAATTCTCATTCACTTTAACTTTAACTTGGTACTCATTATTCATTTCCTTTGTATCATAACCATAATCATATGAACCCCTTCATCTCCATTAAGCACATGCCTTTGGAACTTTAATACCAAATATTGATTCACTATTGTTATTTTAACATTATATGATCATACAATATCCAAACTCTCATTCTTTCTTGTAAATTCTCCAAAATTCTAAACCTTTAGTTCTATTTTCCATGATCAATTAGACAATGCAAATAAGGTAATTTGGCAAAACTTTCTTCTAATAATATGTTCCATATTGTTCTTAAGTTTCTAATAACACCAAGATCATTCGATTTGGTTCAATATTCTAAAAGTTATACTCCAAATAATTCGGACCATTCCTTAACTGTAACAGTATTCTATACCTAACTTCAAGTCTGATTCTAGAACTATGGAGACAGAATTGGAATTTTATTTCTCATAAAAATTGTATCCCTATGTCTCTATATTAATCTAAATTAAGAATCATTTCATTTAGATAACTATATAATAAGTTATGCCTAAAATACCGAAGTATGTTTAGTGATAATACTCCAGTCATGAAGTTCCAGGATTGTTCATCATTTCCTTCCCAATTATATCAATCAATCTCTTCCAAATAATTTTATATGGCTACAATTTTCTATGGAGTTAAAGATTAATGTGTTACAAGTCCAATGGTTTAAGTTCCATGTCATTTGGAGGTCGGGAGAAGAAGTTATGACTAAAAGAGTGAAGGGTCTTCACACTAGTCCACTTCAGTAAGCATCCAATGTTACGATTTTGCTTTTCCAGACTTCTCTAAAAAGTCACAATCATGAAACCCCTCTTTTTCTTCTCCAAATTCAAGTACTATAGAGTCTCTTCTTCTTAAAATAGACCTTTCGATTAAATTTTCATGGCAAATTTGACAAGGAAAATGAAGGATTTAGGTAGAACATTCTTCTAAATAGTTGTTCCTTTATATCTTAAGTTTTAAATCAAACCAATTTCATGCAATTTTATTCGATATTTTGCAAGTTTTGCTAAAAACACTACAGACTGTTCCAAACCACAATAGAATCCACAAACTCAAATGTGAGCTAAATTTTGAAACTCTTAGAGACATAATTAAATTTCAATTCCTTCATGAAAAATATAGCCATTCGTTTGTAGTTTAATATGAACTTAAAATCATCCCATTTGAATGTACATAGACTAAGATATGGTAAAAATACAGATGCATATTCAGTAGAAACACTGCATTTGTCCATCTGCAGCACATTTCAACAATGTTCATCTCTAACTCTGATTCATCTCTACATCTTAAAATATCTCTTTTGCTTAGTCTATCTCTTCTAGCTTATTTCCTTAATATTTTCTCTTTATTCCTATTTCTATTTTGACTCAACTTAAACACAAACAAATCAAAAATCCATGATTAAACATAAACATCAAAGATAGAATCTATTCATGCATATCCTTCTTTTTTTTTGCATTTCTTCTTTCATTTTTCTGCACTCTTCTCAAGCACATTTTCATTGATCTTTCAAACTCAAAAATCATTTCATCTCTATCTTAAGACATCTTGATCATCAAATATTCGAAAACCACACATCCATATTTTTATCTTAAACCCACGATGTTCATGGAAAATAACAATTTTCTCATGATCATGTAATGATAAATAAATCACCAAATTTGATTCATATTTCTACCATTCATAAGGATTAACAAGATACTTACTTGTTAAAACTCCAAAATCTTCAAAATCTCAAGAAGTCCTAACTCTTCTTGCATCCATGTACATCATCTTGAAGGTGATATGGGGTTAGGTATTTTAGTGACAATGAAGGAGGTAACAAAAATAAATAACAACTGAGAAATGAAAGCAAAATTTGCGTGGTAAAGGTAAGACAATTTTTGAAAATAATGAAGTTTCCAGAAGATGAAGAAGTCATGAAGAAGAAGAATAAGACAAAGTTGAAACAATTAGTTTGGTCTTTCAAGTTAAAAAGGAACATGGGTTTAAAACTTGGACACTTGTTCCATTTCTAAGGCTTTAACTAGTTTCTCCTTTAATTAGTTCAACAATCTCCATTTTTTTGCTACAATTGTCTCCAAATTTTCAAAGTCATTTTCTTACAAATTCTAAAATCATCTCCAAAAATTTCTTTAATATTATTTAACTCATTTCTATTTCCATTTATCAATTTACTCACAAAATGACATTTTTCCTGGTACAAAAAAATATTCAACATTTTCGAAATTTATTCCTAAAATTTACCAAAAATTCAAAATCACTAAACACACTTTTCAATTAAATTTTTAGTACACGTAAACCACAATTCTCAATAAAATTACCTTTTACATATAAGTCAATTATACCCGGAATGTCAATGAATACATTTACAGTCATTTTAATATGAGCAAAAATTTAAATTCACATGCATGTATGCTAACAATATACATGAGCATGAAAATGCAGTTTTCTTAATCTCTCATTGATCTCACATATATCGTATTTTTGAGTTCTAACTCTTAATATGGGAACGGGATGCTACAATATTGATGAAGACGATGCATACAAAAAGAAATTTTGTGGATAAATGAGATACTAACATATCTCAAAAAGTTCAGGTTGTGTTAGAGGAGAATAATAAAGAAAACTTTAGTTGCTTTGTTAATTAGAATGAAGCTGATGAATATGAATTTGAGCATTAATTATATAGGTTTTATGTGAGAATTAGTCGTCCTACTTGTAATTGTAGATATTGAGATTTGATAGGGATTTCACATCCTTATGTTATGGCTAACATTTTCTATAACTACCAAAATCCTAGTGACTACATTAACAAATGGTATAGCAAAGAGTAGTACTTGCAATCAAACAGTTATTCTATTGAGCCATTTGATGGATAAAGACTTTGCCCTTATATGAAGTTGTTAAGCTACTTGTAATAAGGAGAATTCCTTGTTGACCTTAAAGAAATAGGAAGAAAGAGAATTTTAAACAATCATGAAGAGCAACTAGACATGAAAGAAGAATGACTTGCACCAAGCATGTTACACAAACTCAATCTTCTATTGGAGTCAGAGATAAAAGAGTAATTTTAAAATTAATTTGATAAAAAAAATTGTGAGACTTTTGTGTAGCTCACACTTAAATTGAAGTATGAATTTGAGCTTTTTTCTTTAAAAAAAGATCTTGTATTTTGAGATGATGTCATAACTTGTGTCATTGTTGTTACGAGGTGAAATTGAATGAGGGTAAGTTGTATTGAAGTATGAAGCAAAATTATAGATTTCGTACTATACTGGTCAAAAATGGTACAAAATCTTATTGTTCAGTACCAGCTATCGATATTGGCCAGTAGTGGTAATTTCATTTAGTCACAGTCGGTACCATAAAGTTTAAAAAGTTGAGGGACTTATTTGACCCCCACCCCCCAGTGCATTTGAACTCTTATTCTCTAAAACTCTCTCATTTTTTATTTTCACTCTCTCCTCGCTATCTTTACCTGTCCAACATGCCAAACTCCCAACCAACCCCAACATCGCCTCTTCCTTATGCAAGCAACATAGTAGTTGTTGACCACCACTACCCTGCTAATCATGTCACCACCCCCATCCCACAGTGGCGTCTCCACTATCTGACTGCCTACCCAACCACTTTCTCCAATGCTCTTTTCAATTGAGCTAGTCGCCTGGGGGAATCCTGCCTCCCTGGATAGATTGTTGTCTCTATAGTGCAAATTTAGATTTTCAATTTTTCAAATTCAGATTCAAATCTAACCTGACCTGACCCGACCCAACCTAAACCAAATTGAACCGACTTGGCTCTTAATTGTAATTTCTAATTTTTTTTGGTTTGTTTTAAGTTGTTTGCTTTTGCTCTAAATTGTAATTGCAATATGTTTTGATTGTGTCATGTGTGTTCTATGAATAACTTAACATTGGTAATTTAGTTGGGAAACTTAGGTTTGAAAGTTGGAATTATTTGTGTAAGTTGGTTTAATTTCAAAATAATGTAGGCATTGTCCACTTATGAAGAAAATTAATGCATTGGAAAATTTGGTTTTGAAAATTGAAATTGTTTATGTGAGTTAGTTCAATTTTAATATAATTTAAACATTGTCAATTTATAAAGAAAATTAATGCATTAGGAAATTTGGGAGTGAAAATTGGAATTGTTTATGTGAGTTAGTTCAATTTCAATGTAATTTAGGCATTGCCAATTTCAAGTTTAATGCATTAAGTTGTTAATTAATTTATATGAAAGATACAATTTACTAATTACTGTTTTTATATAAAAATATTAAACATATGATTAATCATTTAACTATAAGATTTAATATATAGTTAAATCATTTAATATATGTAATTAAGTTAAGAAAATTAAATGTTTGCATTTTTATATTGTTTATTGTTGAATTGTGTTGGATGAAATTAAATTGTGTAGTGTATGTTAACTCTTCATTGTAGAGTTAACTTGAGTAAGAAACTAAGAATGTTGATCAAAAGTGGTGATTCAAAGATTGTTAAATTAAAGTTGGGAATTAGGATTTTAGTAACAAAGTTGATTAAAATTAGTTAAGAAAACAAAATAATTATAAGTATTACAAATTAAATTGTATAAGTAAATAAAATATATTAGTTTATAGTTGAATTATGATATTACATAAAGTAAGTTGTCAACTTATCATTGTCAATTATGGTTGAAGTTGAATATGTTATATATGTGAGTGTATATCTTTAATTTATGGTTAAATGATGTAATCATACAAAATGAGTTCTATTATATGATATATATATATATATACTTAAATTGTTAGTTTATATATATTGTGTATTACATATGTTAAATACTTGAATTGTTGATTTTTGACTTATTAACAGGTTGTGTTGGATGAAATTGAATTTTGTATGATATATGCATACAAAATGAGTTATATTATATAAGATATATAAGTGTATTTTGTAATTGTGTATAAGATGTATGTGCTTTTGTGTTAGTTTGGACTTTTGAGTTAAACAATACATATTTTGTGATAGTAGTTGATAATGAAATTTTCTGGTCTTTATTTTGATATGAAGTTATTAAGTTAATTTTGATATATGTCTTCATTTATTTTTACCGATAAATTGAAGGAAGTTCAAGTACTTCTGATAATTCAACCACTTTAGGAAGATGCAATGATCCAGTTTAGATTCATGCTGGACTAGTTCCCGAAGTGAAGAACTATACCATTTACTTGTTTTATAACAAACATTTAAAAAGTACATGAATCACCAAGTTGAAGAAGCATTTAGTTGGGGTTAAACATAGAGTGGAGTCTTATAAAAAAAGTAAGTTATAATGTGAAATGACAAAGAAAGGCTATTCTTAAAGAGTATCAACATGAGAAAGATAAAAGGCAGAGATTATGAAATTAGTAGTGAAAGTTCGTTTGTTAGTGTTTATAATGATAGTGGGAATGTTGAAGGTGATAGTATTCCTACCCAGCAAAAAGTGAATGTTGTACCTAATATTAGGAAAAGAAGAAGAAAAGTGTCTAATTTTTTTGCACCATGAACAACTCCTAGAGCTCAACCTTCAATTCATAGTGCCTTACAATCAAGAGTTGTAGCTCATAATGTGGATATGACAATGGCTAAATGATGGTATAATTCAGATATAACATCTAATGCTTCCCAATCTTATTATTATCAACCTATGGTATATGATATTGCCTTTTACGATATATGATCCAAAGCTCCTTCAATTGATGACTACAAAGACAAACTTTTAAATAGCTCTATTTATGAAATTAAAAGTTATTTTGATTAAAGAAGAACGACTTTGACTACTTTTGAGTTTTAAATCATGTGTAATGGTTGGAAAAATAAAAGAGATGAGCCTATTATTAATTTTTTGGTTTATTCTAGAAAGTGCATAATGTTTTTGAAATTTATTGATACATTTGGCCTTGTTAGGAATATTGATATTCTATTTGAAATATTCAATAAAGTTGTGAATTAAGTTGGACTAAAAAATATTGTTTAGTTTATTACTAAAAATGAATTCGCTTATAAGGCAGCTATAAGAAGATTACAAAGCAAATATATTTCTTTTTATTAGACTCCTTATATCCCACATTGCATTGGCTTGATGCTGAAAAATATAAGAGATGCTAAGTATTTTCTTATTATTGATGAGACTATGCAGAAAGCAAAAAAGATGACCAAGTTCATCTACAATCGTACATGGGTCTCAAATTTAATAAGAAAAATTTTACTAATTGTAGGAATTTGTGTCATCCTACTATTTTAAGATTTTCAAGAAATTTTTTATCACTTTAGTGTTTTATTATGATTAAGAGAGATTTGAGATAAATATTTACAAGTGATAAATAGGTTATATCTCAGCATGCTAGGTCTAATGCTAGATTGGAGGTTTCTAAAATTATAATTGAAGATACTAAATTTTAGTCCCCAATGTCAATTTGTCATCCAAGTTTGTGAGCCTTTGGTGAGGATACTTCGTCTATCTAATAGTGATGAAAAGGTAATAATGAATTTATTTTATGATGTCATAGAAAGAGAGAAGGAAGCAATCAAAGTCATTATGAAAAATAGGTCTTCTTTGTACACACCTTATCTTGTAGTCATCAATGAAATATGAGAAAGACAATTTTCCTCTTTGTTGTTTACAACTGGGGCAATTTTGAATCCTATTGTCTATTTCAGACCAAGTTTTACAAAGAAAGTGAAGTTAATAAGGGAGTGTTATTAATTATTACAATAATTGTTGCCTATGAGATGATGCAAGATCTTCTAAGCTCACAGATGAAGATTTATAAAGAGTCTTTTGGTGATTTTGAGATACCAATTGCTATTCGTCAAAGAAACAAGTTTAATTCAGGTATGTTTTTTTTCATTATTGTTACTTTCTTAAAATTAATCATGAGTTTATTTTGTTTATAATGCTATTTTTGTTATTTTACAATTTACAGTTTCTTAGTAGAACCAATTCAGAAATAATGTTTTAGAATTGCAAAGATTTGTAATTCAAATTCTAAGTCAATGTATGAGTGTAGTAAGATGTGAATCAATTGAAACACATTTGAATTTATCCATTCCAAAAAAAGGAATAAATTAGAGCACAAAAGATTGAATGATTTGGTCTTTTATTCGATACAATTTAAAGCTTTAGAAAATAAATGATTATCATTATTGAGATATAATTTCTTATAATTGTTTAATAATTTAATTTTTCTTAATAGAATAAATAGTTTAGTAGATTCAATTTGTATTGATAATATCGATCTTTTGACATATTGAATTTTTGAGAAACCGGGTTTGATAGATAAGAGTTACTTGTAAGATAATCTTGAATAAGCAAGTAATGATATGTCATTTGGTGCAATGAATTTGAATGATGGTGATAATGAGGCTTCTTTTAGGCTATGTTTGGTTGGATGTAAAGTTTTTAATGGAATGAAATGAAATGGTTTATAATGGAATTGAAAGTAAATAAATGTAATATTAGAAAATTGTTATTTGGAAGGGATAGAAGAGTTTATAATGTAATATAGTGAAACGTTGTTTGGATAAGGGTTTATAATGTAATATAGTGTAAAGTTATTTATTATTTTACAATTCATCATAAACTCTCTAAGTCGGAGGTTTTCATTTTTACTGTTTTCAATGGAATAAGATGTAATATGAAACTCTCCTCTTCCATCTCATCCCATCTCATTCCATGATAAACCCTCCTTCAAAACGATGAAATAATATTCCATTCCATTCCATTTTATTAATAAACTCGCAACCAAATATAGCGTCATTAATGAGGATTTTGTATCGATTGAAAATTGAGATCAGTGCAATTTTAACGAGTATTTAATTGAATGAAGTTTCAATTTTTTATTTCTTCTCTATTTTTAATTTCATTTATATTTGATGTATATGTTAAATTCTATGTATATAATAACTGTAAATATTTTTATTTCAGATTTTACTTCTAATTAATTATTCGACACGAACTCTTGATATAAATTATAATAGTGAGAAAATTATGAATATTTATTATTCTTTTTATTTGATGTTTTGATAATAAATTGATATAATTATTATTTATTATAACATAGAATAAAGACCCGTTTCTATTGCTACTTGCCGGAGAAAATGAAGGCCATTTTGGAGAATAACTGGAAATAAAACTGCAATATAAAATAATTAATTTATTTAATTACCGCACCAACCTAAAATCCCAGGCATGCTTTCTTCCGGAGGTTGAAACCAAGGGGACGAAAAGATTACGTTTGTGATGTCGTCGAATGTACTATAG
Source organism: Erythroxylum havanense (assembly GCA_024752395.1). NCBI lineage: Eukaryota > Viridiplantae > Streptophyta > Magnoliopsida > Malpighiales > Erythroxylaceae > Erythroxylum > Erythroxylum havanense. Next base: position 12,938,175 of record JANTNU010000003.1, read on the forward strand.
CTGCCAACTTCCTACTAAACAACACCAATATGAAATATAGATGCAATATATCAATTTTGAAAAAAGGCAAAACTGAAACAATTATGAGAAATACGAAACGATTTATCAATTTATGGATCACTGTTGGTCCAATTTAGATGATTTAAACTAATTATTAATTTTAATTAATTTAAGTATTAGAATTTAATTAAAATTAAAATATTGACTACTGAAAATTTAATACCTTTATTTTATTTTAAAGTTAAGTAAAAATAATTTTTAGTTGAATTCCTAATATTTACATTTATTTTTTAGTTTTTATTTTGAGCAGTTTTTTGACATAATTTTATTTTTATTATCAGTGAATATATATTTAATTAATTTTATTAATAAAAGCATCAATAATATTATTCGGTTTAATCTAATTTTATAATTAATTCAAAATTTAAAAATATTATTCAGATTTATTAATTATTCCTAACTATATAGTATATTTAATAAGCTTTTATTAAATAAAAATATTCATAATTAAATATTTAACTTTAAATAATGATATTAATTTAAAAATATTTTAATAAATAAATATTAGTGTAAAAATAAAATTGTATAAATATTTAATTACTTATTAACAAAATGATAAATTTATTAATAAATGTTATAAGGAGATTGCAATAAAATTATCTCGAATTATTATTTAATACTTATTACTTTTATCAATAAAATATAAATATATTGATAGTAACAATTAAATTAGAATTTTGATTTTATTTAAAAATTAAAATTAAAATCACAACAAAAAAAATTTAAAATAGAAGTGAACGTTTCCTTTCCTTAACACATATAGCAGTGTCGTACAAGAAGAGGAAGCCAAGACGGATCAACCATTGATTTGATTTTAATGAGTTAAGAGAGTGGCTTTGAGAGGATGGGCGTCAAACTGTCGGCAATCGCGTCTAATATTTGTATTACACTATGAATTTGTTACGTTTCCAAAGGTATTAGGTAGCCGAATTTTTAATAAAGAAAATTCAATACAGACTTTAGTTTTCAGTTGTCGGTTACGTATCTAACTTTTTTTTTTCCGCCAGATATTTTAAAAATATCTTAATTATGAAAAAATACTTTTAAAACAGTCAAATATAAATTAATTCTTGCTCGATTATAATAAGTCTATTGTAAAAAGTAAAATTCTGACCTTAAATTTTAAATAATTACATATATAAAGAAGGTTCAAATTTGCAACCTTATTTAAATTAAAATAACCATTTATTAACTCACGTGCGTCCTGAAATTAGGTAGCCTAACATTTTTAATACACAAAAAAACAACAAAAGAAAAATACGAACCAACTTACAGTTTCCTGCCCTAGGTCCCCATGGATCTGTCTATTATCTTAATGCAATGCCCTTTTTTGTGTTTTTTGGTTGAAAATGATTGGATATAAACTTTAAAACGCAACACTGCCGACAATCGTGTCATTATCGGACTCTGCAAGGAAGCGGTTTGGGATCCGTCTCCAAGTTTCTCTGTTCCTTTCAGCCGACCTGTGCAATTGTTCAATTTTCTAAATATCCTTTATTACCCTTGATAATTTTTTAATGAAAGAAAAAGGTTAATACTCGATTCTTTTCCTTAACTCTGCAAACTTTATACAATGGGAAATTTAATTAGATGCTTCCAAGTCTTCAATGATATCTTATGCCTAAATTGTTGTTAATAAAGATCTAGTCTGGTGATTGTTTCATTTTAAATCTTGTGCAGTCTAGACTACTGGTTGTAAGCATTTCTGTTGAAAATATTCCATGGACCGGAGAGAACCCTTTTCTTTCAAATTAAACCATTTCGTACTTCTCTCATAAATTTTCTATTTCCATTTTTTATTATTATGTTGAAGAAAAGAGAATCATGCAACTTATGGTGGACTAGAGAACAAGTTCGGTTTAAATAATTATAATTCCTACTGGCATGGAGCTCACAGGAAATAAGTGGTGTTTAGGTCTTTCACGGTTAGATTCTTTTAGAAAATAATCAAGTTATTTTGGTTAAACTATGAAAGTCTAGTTATCAACTTTGTCTCCACATTTCCCAAGATAGGTATGCAGCTCACTCTCGGACCATGGCGAAACTGGCACACAGAATAAAGAAAGTCTACAATTGATTAATCCAAGCTAATGCCATTGGGATATCGACCCAGATGCCCACAATGAGTGTTTGAACTTGGCAAGCTACTAAATTAACTTGAGCCCACCTGAAACTGAAATTAAGAGGAAACCAAACTCCGGTCTTCTGCTTGCACTTCTGGCGCACAACTGTCAGTTGTCAATACATATCTTAGAGTCAACATTTAACCCCAAAATCATGTATATAATTAAACATATTGATATTGTCTTCTTCTTCAGTATCATCTATAGGCAAACCAAAACTTATAGAATTGTTTCCTTCTCTTATTCTCTGTTTATCGTTTCTTCGTAATATCGTAACATCCTTTGCAAAAAGGAGTCATGTATTCTAGGGTTTATTTTCAATTTCTTTTGCAGACCTCTTTCCTAGAGTTATGGGTTCCTCAATCTGCTCTAATAACAATATACTAAATAGTTCCTCTTGAGCAGATCACAAAGTTGCAAAGAAAACCCCCCGGAAGTACTTTATCATCTCCCACATGCCATTGGAAGCTGTTACTGTAAAACCCTACCAAAAACTAGCCGGAGAAAGAAGACAACTAAAATGACTTGTTGTTTAGAATCCAAGTAAAACAAGTCGTTTTAGCCTAAACAAGAGACTTTACGTCTCCTTATTGTGCCACATCATCTCCAAGAGACACATGTCACTCAATCATTAGATCATATATCAACATATAAGCATAAAATTGATGCCACGTCAATGCCACATTACTATCCAATCAGTACTACATCAACCACGGCATTTTTCAGTCAGCACGACGTCATTACTAGGTTAGCGCTATGTCATTGCCAATAAGCATCCGCGTCATCATCAACTAGCCACATTTATCCACGTGGTGACATATTATTGGTGGTATGTGTTGACATCCCATTAGTCCACGTCGTTAAAACCCCCATCCTTGTCTTTGGTTTAGTTTAGTCTATTGGTTGATTCAATTCGTTTAAAAAATCGTTAACCATCCAATTCAACATATGTTGATTTGATTCTTTTGTAACCTGAACTAGTCTATAAGGTTTTTCAATGTTTTGAATCCATTTTGTGGTCAAAATTATCAAATTATGAATTTATATAAAGGTTTTCTCATTTTTATTGTTTTTCTTCATTATGGATGTCTCTAAACTTCCCCAATATATTACCAATCCTATCATTTTTGATGGCTCAAATTATGATATGTAGACTGAGGAAATGTATAGTTTTCTTAAAGGGAGGTTCTTTTGGTGCATCTATAATAAAGAAATACCAAAAGTAATACAAAAGAAAGACATAAAACCGAATGTGTTCATAAAATGTTTAGTATCCTGAGATGCAATGAATTATCAAATATTGACATGGTTTTGTAACATAGTATTAAAGCAATCAAGCTTGATTTTCAATGTTTTGACATGGCTAATAGGTATGGAACTTCTTAAAGAATCATTACCTTGTATATGATGATATCAATCGATTTCAATTGTATAGAAGATTTTATCAAATTTTACAATAGCTTGGGCAGACCATATATAGCCATTTGTTTGAATTACAAGAACTTTAGGACCAAGTCACTTTTGGATATCATGTTTAGCCAGTATTGATATTGTTACTATCTATGAGAATCTTCATAATTACCAACATATTTGGCATTTGTGGATGACTTCATAAGAAGAGTTTGAACCCATTTATAACTTTTTTCTCCATTAAAGCTATCTTCCAAACCTCGATATTGTAATCAAGGAGTTAATGAGTTGATAATTACACTTCGTATAGAAAAATATATTCCACCTGCTGATGTTATTCTTCCCACATATTCCTTAACATATAAGAACTCAGGTTAGGAGTTCTGTAAGGGATTTTACAAGTACTGCAAAGAGTATAGGCATCACATCTCATAAGGCAAAAAAATAACTCAAATAGAATAGTGGATAAGGCAACTCTTTCAAGTCTTCTTAGCCTACTTTTGCTGTTATTGTTGCCACAGAGGGTCCAATAGAAAGTGCTTCTCCTAAATTCTACTTAGATGATCTTCATGTACTCTAACAACTTCAACCAGAATCTAGTACCTTATCCTCTCGTGCCCTGTCTGTCACATCAAGTACTTCAACCTTATGGTATCATGATTATGCTCGTTGTAACTATATGACTTCTAATTCTTCTATTCTTAAATATTCAAGAACACCATGCATTCTTTATATTATTCATGCTACTAATAATTCTACTATGCATGTTTAGAGTATAAGCATTGTCCACAAATCTAAAAGACTCTCACCCAATACCTTTCTTGTTCCCAAACTCTTACTAAATCTCATTTCTGTTGGCCAATTATGTGAACTTAGTGTTATATTTTTCGATTCATAGTTATACTATGCAAGATTCACATACGAGCAATATCTTTGGGATAGGGCATAAAGTTAAATGATTGTTTGAGCTTACTTCTATAAGTCTACAGTCTAAATGCATTACCAGTATTATACTTGGCATTCTCTTCTTGACCTTCTTTCTACTGTCAGACTAGGATCTTTAATCTTTAGTGGCTCTTTATATATATTATATTTAAATTTGATAATTTTGATTTGTGTTCCTTTTTAACTTTCAAAGATCATTCTTTACCTTTTTCTATTAAAGACTCTATCTCTTTGGCACTTTTTAACATGATTCACTATATGATATTTGAGGCTCTACTCCTTATGATAATATGGGTGGTTTGAGATATTATGTGATCTCTATTGATGATATTTATTGATCTATATGGATTTATCTCATGTATTATAAACATGCAAGTATTTTCTATCTATACTCACTTTGCTAATATGATTAAAACGTAGATCTTTTATAAGATTAAATTTTTTCGCACCGATAATGTTTTCTATTATAAAGATACAAAATTTACCCATTTTTTTCCTAAAAAAGGAACTATTATTCAAAGACCCCGCTTAAGTGCTTCTCAGTAAAATGGATAAGCAAAACATAAATATAGATATATTCTTAATATTGTTTGAGCTTTTCTCATATCCTCCTCTTAGCCCAAAACCTTTTAGGGAGAAGCAGCTCTTACTACTATTTACGATAGTATCCTTTCCCCTGTCATATATGACATCTTCCTTTATGAGCGATTATTCAATCATGCTCCAGATTATCAATCTATTAAAGTCTTTGATTGTGCTTGTTTTTTCTTATATAACCCAATGAGTACACTAAACTAGGACCACTAACACATTTATGTTGTTTTTTATATATGAAATGGAACACAAAAGCTATAGGTGTTGGGATCCTTTGTCTCATTGAATTTGTATCTCTCAAAATGTAACCTTTTAGGAGAACAAAATGATTTTACACTTTCCAAATTTCGAGCTAATGAACCTTCTCAACAATTCTTCTCTAATCCTACCATATCCTTCATGCTTATTCATCATTATCTGAAGTGAATCACACGCTAGTATACGATATACAAAATGCACAAGAATGGGGGTTGAATTGTGTATTTGATTTTTTTTAATACAATCCCCTTTTTTAAAAATTTTCTTTCTCAAAACAATTGACAAACAATATTATGAAGTAGTTATATCAACAATAAAAACAAAAGTTAAGGGTTGAGAGAGAATCGACACAACAATTTTATACTGGTTCACCCCAAACCATAGGCTACATCCAGTCCTTAGAATCCCTTCTGAGATTTCACTATTCTTCACAAAAGTACAACCTCTTAAGTTCTCTTACAACAAATATTCTTTTTCACACTTAGCCTCTTCAGGCTCTCAGTTTTTTTCTTTACGTTTCATTTTGCTTCCGTTTCATTTCCTTCCATCTTATTTCCTTTCATCTCATTTTGTTTCCGTCTCATTTTGCTTCCATCTCATTTTGCTTCCGTCTCATTTTCTACCGTCATCATTATTTGGTTTTCATCAAAATCAATCGTAAAGTTATTTAAACTTAACAATCTCCCCCTTTTTGATGATAACAAATAATCATAGAAAAATCATTTTCTTCTTCTTTTGTTGTTCTGTTCTCCCCCTTTCTTTGTCATTTCTTCTTTTTTTCTTCTCCTTTCTCCCCATATTGTTATTGATCAAAAAGATCATGGGCGCATATGCTTCATAACTTCAAAAAATATTTCTCTCATCTCAAGTGAAGTGACTTGATATCTTGTCGAATATCCTCTACTTCTTTATGTAAGTCATCCACAGAAGCACACAGATAATCAACTTTCTCACCAATATCTTCACCAGGCTTCTATTGTACGACTTCAAAACCAACATTCATAGTATATGCATTTGAAGATATGACATCTGGTTCAATTATTGTAAGGGTAGGAGGTTGAACAGATAGGTTAGGTTCTGGAAGATCAAGATCATCAGGACCAGTTAGGCGTGAAACTTGTCTTCCCAATAAGTGTAGAACATCACCAAATGAAGACACAGTTGATAAAGGTCTAATGTGCATAATGAGATGCACAACGAACTCTACTGAGTAGCTTTGGCCTTCAACCTTAATGGATTTGTATTTCCCTTCTGAAAGTCTTCCACCTATTTGAAAAGAATCTTCAGTGGTTTGCTGACGACAATTGCTTCCTGACGCTGTTGTAATGAAGTGGAAAACATAAGTTCCAATCTGCTGGGCTGCATGGTATGCTTCATCAATGTTTCTCACTTCAACTTCGATCTGTTTTTCTGTCAAATCATTTATCCTTTCAGGATATAGTTTCTTCTTCCTTTTTTGCTCATTGCGAACAATGAAAGGTCGAGGTTGAATATCAGGCACAACCTTGATTACAGTTTTCCTTGTGATTGGGAAAATAGTGTACTTCTTCTTTGTCATCTGTGTGGGGTATGGTTTGGTTCCTTCATCCTTCAGAGCATCATACATACTTTTCTCGTCTTCACTCAACAAATGCATGGTACTACTATTTCCCAAATTGGGTTGAAATTGTGCCTTGACTGACCTTTTTGGGTTTTCCCTGATTATTATAGAGTTGCTACTCCTGACAGGTTGAATTTTTCCAAAAATCTTGATTCTCAAGTCTTCTTTTCTTATCAGTCGAGAAGTATTGACCTGTACTGGACTGTGTTCAACTATCTTTTTCTTCTTCTGAACAACAGTAGGAGGCTCTTTTCTATACTGATTTTCTACTTTTTATTCTCTTTAATCAGTCTAGAAGTCTGCAGAGGTTGAGGTTTTACTTTCTCAAACTCCAATTCCTTCCTAATTTCAATCACTTTAGCCAATTTTGGTGATTCTTCTCTCAAAATTGAAACTAAGGACCTGGTTTCCTGAGATGTTATCTTCTCAAAGTTTCCACCATGAATCAACTCTTTCCTTTTCTTTTCTTCTTGTTGACGCAGGGTTCGAACTCTAGGTGACCTTTTTGCTTGCTTCGGCTTCTCTGAAAGTACCATGTCCCCTTTTCTTTTTAGGGTCACTGTCTCCTTTTGTTGCACCTGGCTTCCTTCTGTAAAATATATCATCTTTCCCTTTGTTTTTCCTAATGACTCCTTTTCTCCTTCTGCAGTTATCCTCTCAACAGATTGAGATTTTGAATTTGTTGAGGGAGATTCTCTTTTTGCACGCTCCCCCTCATTCCTAGCTTTCGTCTTAGAATCTAATTCTACTCTCTCCAGATTCTTCAAGCCCATTTTACCAATTGTTGTAGAATTGATGACACTTTTGATATTCATCTTCATCCTGTTTGCCCATTCCAGACGTACTCCAGAGTCTCTGAATATCCTTGTTAGTATCATTCCGTATGGTAGAGCAGTCGAGTCTTTCTTAGACTTTACCATATAATGAAAAATAAGGAATGGTAGGTTGATAGGCTGACAATTTAGTAGATGAAATAAGCATTGTTCATCTAGCGTTGTTACCAAATGCCTTGATCCTATTCTCGGTAGTACACAATAAAAAAGAAGTGAGAGTAATATCTTGACCTTTAGAACAAGATTTGACGCCTCTTCTCTTTTGGATCATTGCTTCCATATAACTGCAAATTGATCTGGGTTTCCTTCATGCTAGCTTGTGTCATCCATCTAGCTTTACTTGTGAGTTTCTCTCCTTTAAATAGACACTTTGTGACCTTCTCAATCATCTTCACGGTCACATTAATCAACAATCTATCCACCGAAGATACAATAGTATCGACTACCAGTTCCATATTCTTCCAGAATTCATAAACGTCATTTATGTAGATTGTTTCTCGAACTTGAAAGAAATTCCTCCATCCAACTGCTACAATCTCTGGTTCAATATCCATGTTGTCCTGCTTTAGGGATTCAAAATTAACAAGTCTTCCACTTGCATGGCTGTCTCCATTTCTTGTAGATAACAACGAACTAAAAACAGAGAAGTTTCTCGAAGAGGTGAAGTCGGTTTTTAAGGTTGAGAGTGTGAGCAAGGAAAGTTTGAAATCCAAACAGAGTAATGAAAGATTTTTTTGTTGAGGGTTCTTCAAAGGTTGATTGTCAGAGTATATCATGAGTGTTCTAGAATAGGTGGCATTCTCAAGGCTATGAGAAGCTTTCCCTCCAAAACTTTCTTCTAACAGATGTTACCAGTTGTAACTCACGGTTACAGTTATCGTTAACTCTTTCAACCTTTTCACCTGGGTCATGACGTGTCAGACGGTTGATTATTTAACATCACCATGTTAAGGTTTCATCTGATTTCTCTGAATCTTTCTTCAATTAATGGCTTAGTGAAGATGTTCGCCTACTGATGGTTCATCTCAACAAACTGAAGACTCACGATCTTTCTATGAACGTAGTCTCGTAGAAAATGGTGTCTGACTTCAATATGTTTAACTCTCGAATGTTGTATGACATTCTTTGACAGATTGATGGCATTTGTGTTATCACAGTAGATTGGGATTTCTTCTTCTTGTACTGTGTAGTCCTCTAGCTGGTACTTAATCCACAATATCTGTGAACAACAACTTGTGACTGACATATACTCGGCTTCTGTAGTTGATAGAGAAATTGAGCTTTGCCTCTTACTTGACGACGAAACTAAGTTATTGCCAAGGAAGTGACATCCTCCACTCGTACTTTTTCTATCAATCCTATCTCCGACATAATCCGCATCACAGTAGCTAATTAACCTAAAATATTTACCTTCCTCATACATTAAGCAAAGATCAGTAGTACCTGATAGGTATCTCAAAATTCTTTTAACAGCAATGTAATGAGATTCTCTAGGATCTGCTTGAAATCTTGCACACAAACAAACACTAAATAAAATGTTAGGTCTGCTTGCTATAAGGTAAAGTAAGGAACCAATAATCCCTCTATACAGAGTTTGATCAACCTTCTTGCCAGTTTCGTCCTTGGACAAATGATTTGAAGGATGCATCGGAGTTGACATTGGTTTTACTTTTCCCATATCATATTTTGTCAACAGTTCCTTCACATACTTCTGTTGATGAATAAAAATCTTTTC